>JASAMX010009195.1:0-26706 GCA_030248175.1 Microlaimidae sp. YZB2_3 | reverse complement strand
TCGCACCCGGGGTCGACCCCCCCTAAAAAGCCAGGGGGGTCCGGACCCCGCTGGACCCCCCCCTAAAAAATTTTGGCCTTCCACCCGGGGGTGGACCCCCCCTAGCGGACCCGACCAAAAACACCTATGCGTCCAACTCGGAGTGGGAAAATTTCGTTTCCGTCGCTTTTAATTCCTAAAACTTAAATTAATGATATAAAACAATCACAACCTTGTTGAAAGGTTTTGACATAAAAAACCCGAACTTCCCTTCCTTAAATCCGAAAAGCCATTTATTCGTGGTCGCTTCGCCACCCCTCCTCTGTTAACCAAGACCATAATCACGAATCACCTATGCTTGTCTTTATAGTTTTTTGTGTTTAAGAAGGAGTTCCACAGGTTCACTACTTTGGTCCTTGTGGAAAGTACAATGCCTTAGTTATGGAGCTACTTGGCCATTCCCTGGAGGACTTGTTTGATCTCTGTGATAGAAAGTTTACGCTCAAATGTGTTTGCATGACTGCCATGCAATTGGTAAGTAAGTTTCATTTTTAGCGTAAAACGTAAAAGATGCTCTAAAATTAGAGCAGCAAAAAGAATGTAAACGCAAATAAGACCATGCATATGTACCCGAGATGCCCTAGTGTATAGGGGGGGGGAGATGTCTACTCCGGCATAAAAGCAAAAACCCTTCTAGGGACACACTCTGCCTTGGGGTATGAATTTCGGGTGGGTCAAATTCATATAGGGGGTAATAATAAGATAAGAGCTCTTTTAAACCGATATCAGCAACTTTAACCGGGAGGTTAAAATCTTTAAAAAAATTCCTCAAAAATGCCGTTAAAATGTTAAAAATGTTAAAAAATTGTAAGACCTGACAACATTTATCACATCACATTGCATGTGGTAAATTTACCAAAAAAGTCAAATTTTAAAATTCTTAGGTGGGCAGCCTCCCGGATTTAGGGGGTATACCCGACCCCAAAAATTTGGGGAGGAGTTGTCCCACAAAATTTTTTTCTCAAATACCCCATTTTTAGCGTTTTTAGTACTGGGACCCCCAAAGTTTAGGGGGGGTGTCGGCTATAATAAAGATTTTTGGGGGGTATAACCCCCAACCACTCCTGCCCACCTATGGGGGGTAACATGGGCGTAGCCAGGGGGGTCGACCCCCCTTTTGGGTCGGCAAAGTGAAAAAATTTGAAATTAGACCTCTTTTTTTGGGTCGCCAAAGATTTGGGGTTCTAGAAGGGCCCCAGATTTGGAGGTCTAGAAGAAATTTGGGGGTTTAGAAGGGCCATTTTTAAAATTTTTCTCGCGCTTCGCTCCGCTCAGCGCTAGATTAATTATATAGTCTCCACTAGTCCACTTCCAAATTTGTGTTAGTTTGTTTTGTAATCTTGGTATGACCACACTGGACCCATCCCATTCTTAATGTTTTAATTGGTCTTCACTTCCAAATTTGTGTTAAATACTTAGTTTTGTAATCTTGATACCACCACAATGGACCCCCCTTTTAGATTGTTATATAGTGGGATTAAAAATTTAAAGGTTCGGAGAAGTAATTTTAAAAAGATTTTCTCGCACTTTGCATTGCTCAGCTGTAATTCAATGTACTCTTTTTTCAGTTGTTAAGCTTTTGGAAATCGAAAATTTTAAGGTATCAAATTGTTTGTAAAATTTTTTTTCTTGCTTTTATAGACTTATTTATATTAAATAATAAGAAAATAATTAGGTATCGTATGTGACATAAACAAGGTAATAAATACTCCACGCAAAGCGCGAAAAAAATTTTTTAGCCCTGTGACGACCGAAAGTAGAAGCGAAAATAACCAGGCGCTGAAAAATTTAGACAGCCAAATTTATTGAAAAAGAAAATTTTTGTTGGCCCTTTTATAAAGTTTAGGATTTGAACCCCCCTTTCGGAAATTTTGTTCAGGGTTGGACCCCCCTTTCCAAAATCCTGGCTACGCCTATGGGGGGTAACACCCCTATTTCTTTCTCTGGGACCTACACCTACGAATAAAACATCTGGCAAATAAAATTTTTGTTGAGTAAAAACCACCACAAATAAAAAAGTACACATTTCGCAATTGTTAAATATTGCTACGAAGTACGAACATGATTTTATAATTGTTTTGTGAGTTATCCAGACCTGTGCACGGTTGAAATGCCCCCCCCCCCGCTTTATTGGAGGATTTGCCCCCTCCCCCCCCCCCCCCCGTTTTATTGCCCCCCCCGTTTTGCCCAAAAATGAAAAAGTACCCAAAAATTATGGCGCCATTTTTGACCTATAATGACGCCATCATTGCGAAATTTGCAGTTTTTAGTCTCTTTTAATTCATTTAAAGCCATTTTAGACCTATTTTTACCTAATTTTCGCTTATTTTGTCCCTTCTTTCTTTTTTTTCTCGTTTTCTTTTTTCTTTCTTTTTTTCTTTTTCCCCTGCTTGCCCCCCGCGTTTTATTCTGCCCCTGTTTAAAAAAAGTTGCCCCCTCGTCCCTCCTGCCCCTCCTGTTTTAAAATTGCCCCTCCCCCGATAAAACCCCGGGGGGCAGTGCACAGGTCTAAATCGCGGTGCATTATATACGCTATTTTAACTTTTTCTTTTAAGTACATGTATCAATCAATCCGTTACTCATACTAACTGGCTTTTGTAATGATGGTTATTTTCAATGAAGATCTTAAAGCAAATTAAATGGGTTTTAGCTTAGAAGGATCGAATTTGTTCATGAAAAACATTTAATATATCGAGACGTAAAACCGGAAAATTTCCTTATTGGCCGACACTCCACCAGAAAACAGCATATTTTACACATAATCGATTTTGGTTTAGCCAAAGAGTACATCGACTGTGAAACAGGTCAGACTTTTTTTAGTGTGTTAGTTTTTTTTGTCTTTTTTTAGAGCAGAAGCGGGCCGGCTATGGATATTCCATATGACCGCCTAATACACATATCAGCACTGTTGTTGATGTAGTCTTAGTCCCACCCCTATTAGGGGATTGCAGGGAGATGATGTGAGTTCTACATCCTTCTTAAGATAATAATATAAACGAAATAATAATATTGAAAATGAAATAACCAAAAAAATTAAAGTAAACTAAGATAAACTAAATAATATGGTAAATAAATAATAATAATAATAATAATAAAACAAAAAAAAACAAAAATAAAAAAAAATAAAGGTAAAGAAATACAGATATAAGAGTATGATCAAATTTCTAGAAGATTTTTAACTTCTCCATTCTTCTTCTTGATTTTTTCCTCCTTGTGTTTTTTTATAATAAATAGAGATTAACATATGATTTAATAAATACATAAAAGCAACAATTTACTTTACCTGTGTCACATTAAGTACCTAGGCCTGCTTTTGGTCGGAATGCACCTTACCGTGGGAGGAAGCCGCAGGAAGGGGTTATCTTTTTTTTGGTTTTCGCATGTCTTCAAAAATAAGTTTTGACCTCTAGTTGTGGGCTAGGCTGTAATGGCTACGCGGTAAGGGCCTAAGCCCTCTAAGCGCGTCAAGCCATCATGCACATAACATACGATGTGACATGTGGCAATTCTCTCACCAAGGTGGCAATGGTGGTTTTGGTAAACCAAATCAACCACGACCTCCAAAGTGGCGCAATTCCCATTGCAAATTGTCAAGGAGTTTTTTGTCTTCAGAGTAAGCTAAAACAACCATATGTGTTTTTGGTCAGGTCCGCCAGGAGGGGTCCACTCCGGGTAGAAGGCCAAAATTTTTAGGGGGGGTCCGGACCCCCTGGCTTTTTAGGGGGGTCGACTCCGGGTGCAAGATTTCAAATTTAGTGGGGTAAGGGTGTCCGATTTTTTAACAAAGTTTTTTTAAAATCAATAATTTAAGTGTTTTAGGTCTAATATTGAATTTTATATACTAAAACAGCCAATTTGGGCCTAAAAAGTGTATTTAAACACTGTTTTAGCTAAGAAAACCCATGTTTTTGACAGTAACAAAAAATTATACTTATTGGTCGAGAGGGGGGAGGGGGGTCAACCTCGCTAGGGAGGGTCAGGCCGGACCGCTCTCGAGCTTTGGGGGGAGTTGGGCCCTGGATTTTTTCTAGGGGGGGTTCGAAATTTTGGCTCTAGGGGGGTGGACCATAGGTGGGCAGGGGGGGAGGTTAGGGGGTATAGCCCCCTAAAAATCCCGATTATAGGCGACACCCCTCCCCCCCTCCTAAAATTTGGGGGTACCCCGGACACCCCCCTTAGTATTTGGGGGGTCCCAGTACTAAAAACGCTAAAAATGGGATATTTAAGGTATACCCCCAAAAAAAAATTTGGGACATCCCCCGCAATTACAGGGGTCAGGTATACCCCCCCAAATCCGGGGCTTCCCACCTATGGGTGGACCCTCTGTCCCCCCCCACAAAAAAAAACACCTATAGAAGCCACAGGGATTTCGGAAAATTGTTTTGTAAAACATTTTTTAGTTTCAACCCGCCCTGATTCATTTATTATTCAAAGAAAAAAATCCTATTTCATGAAATTTAAACTCCATATTAACGTTAGTTTTTTAGTCCAGTAAACCAAGAGAGGAGTACTTAATTACCCTGCTAAAAGAGTTGCTCTAAAAATGAGTTAATATTGCTATAAAATCTAAAAGAGAAAAGGTTGAGGAACGTGAAGATTTTTCCCCTTGATCTTATTATTTTTTGGAAAGGGATTATTAAAATGTCGACATTTTTTTTGTTTTTTTTTTTTCATGCCAAGCATTTTACATTAGTACTCAAGTAGGGCTTTGTTGCATATATGGGCAAGTTGGTCCGGAGTGGGGGGGTTAAACCCCAAATTAGGGGGGAGTAAAATCCGAGAAACGCAAAATACCCATATCGTTTTTTTCTGGAATGCATTTTACCCATATAGTTTTTCGATTTTCAAGGAAAAATAGGTAAAAAACGCTAATTTTAGGTCAAAAAGCCCTTTTTATTGCATTTTTGAGCTTTTTATTGCTTAAAACATTCATTTTGACCTCAAAACTTAAGTTTGGAGGCAGTTAGAAGTCATTTTAAAGACATTTTTTTTCTTCATTTTTCCAAAATTGGGGGGTTAACTTTTTCTCCCCCCCACTTCTGAAAGGGGGGGGGTTAAACCATACATGGGCAAGTTGGTCCGGAGTGGGGGGTTAAACCCCAAATTAGAGGGGGGTTAAAATCCAAGAAACGCAAAATACCCATATCGTTTTTTTTTCTGGAGTGCATTTTACCCATATCGTTTTTCGATTTTGAAGGAAAAATAGGTAAAAAACGCTAATTTTAGGTCAAAAAGCCTTTTTTATTGCATTTTTGAGCTTTTTATTGTTTAAAACATTCATTTTGACGTCAATATTAAGTTTGGATGCAGTTAGAAGTCATTTTAAAGACATTTTGTTCTTCATTTTTCTAAAATTCAGGGGGTAACCTTTGAAGGGGGTGTTAAACCCCCTTCTCAGAATTTGGGGAAGGGGGGTTAACGCTCCCCCAACCCACCGTGCCCATGTATGGGTTAAACCCCCCTCCTCAGAATTTGGGGGGTTAACCCCCCCCAACCGCCCCCCGTGCCATGTATGCTTTGTTGTCCACTTTGGTAGCCTATTTGAAATACGTAAGCAGACCAGTAAATGTATTATTTATGTTGTTTAAATGCTGTAGTTTTTTCTCTTTTCTTTTGGTATTATTGCGTTAAAGTAGTTAATGATGTATTAATTTAGGAAAACATATTCCCTATAGAGAACACAAGTCACTAACGGGCACTGCTAGATATATGAGTATAAACACTCATCTCGGAAAAGGTAATTAATAATCTTACAACAAACATTTTGTTCATATTTGCTTGAACTTAGAGGAGTTACGGGGTATACGCCTTCTCACATATTTTCCTAAGATGCTCCTTTTTAGCGTATTCCCCATTCCATGTCCCCTACTCCTCCCTCTCTCTACAATTCGAAGAAATTTTGAAAATTTATCTATTTTGTTAAACTTAAGTAATTAAATGTCATACATGTTAATTCTCAGGTTTTGCTCTCCTTTCATTTTCTTGCCATTTTAAAGCATTTTTATCAGCCTTTTAAAAGCATTTTTTAGCGATTCTAAAATACCCTCTCTTACCCAGCTATTTTGACCTATCCCTCAAAATTAAATCTCAGATACTTTTTGATATTTATTCCTCTCGTTTGGATTTTGGCTTTTACCCTGAGGTAAATATCCCCCTTTCAAGTATACATAGGCAAGTTGGTCCGAAGTGGGAGGAGGGGGGTTAAAATCCGAGAAACGCATTTTACCCATATCGTTTTTTCTAGAGTGCATTTTACTCATATCGTTTTTTCTAGAGTGCATTTTACCCATATCGTTTTTCGATTTTGAAGGGAAAATAGGTAAAAAAAACGCTAATTTTAGGTCAAAAAGCCCTTTTTATTGCATTTTTTAGCTTTTTATTGCTTAAAACCTTCATTTTTACCTCAAAACTTAAGTTTAGAGGCAGTTAAAAGTGATTTTGAAGACATTTTTTTTCTTCATTTTTCCAAAATTGGGGGGTTAACCTTTTCTCTCTCCCACTTTTGAGTGGGGGGGTTAAAACCCCTATCTCAGATTTTTGGGGAGGGGTTAACCCCCAACCCCCCTCCTCCCCCCGTTCCCATGTATGCTTCTAAGCTAGAGTAATTCGGGTACCTATAAGAACTTTGACTGACAACAGTCACTGCGGGACCAATATTTTCTTTTAAGTCAGGTCAAATTTTTATCTTTGAAAACTATAATTTTAAAATTGTATTATTAACAAAAAATAAAAAAAATTAGACAAGAAATAGTATATGTATTAATTAAGTATTACTGAAATTAGTTTAAATCTTAAAACTAAGTGGTTTTAATATTGTGGCTCTCAAGATTCGTTATATAATTAAGAGAAAAAATGTAATGTAACGAAATGTAATATAGTTTACCTTTATAACTGCAAAATATATTAATGCTTTTTTTATTTTTATTAGTTAGTTAATTAATTTTAGAATATAATTCCTACTTTAGAACAAAGCAGACGAGACGACTTAGAAGCGTTAGGCCACATGTTTATGTATTTTTTACGGGGTAGTCTGCCCTGGCAAGGTTTAAAAGCGGATACATTAAAGGAACGTTACCAAAAAATCGGTGATACCAAACGCTCCACTCCAATTGAAGTTCTTTGCGAAGGATTTCCAGGTAATCCATTTAAAACGTTTCCCTAACAATATTTAATAAAACACGTTTCCGTTCTTAACTGACTTTTAACGCTTTTTAAAATTTTTCCCAAAAGTTTTTAAATACCAGTGGGCTATTTATAACAACGCAAACGCCTGCGTATCACAAAAAATATGTCTAATGTCTCTGTCTGGATATAACGTTTTGACAAAAATAAGTCCAATGATAAATTTTGCCGAAATATTGAATTATCTGCTTGTCTGTCAAAATCCTCATCAATCTCCAGTTCAATCCCTACGGCTGGAAAAAAAAATTTCGATTCCAGCGCGTTGTGCGGTCATTGTGCGTGGGTGCTGGAAATTTGGTTCAAACTTTTGACCTTCGCCATCTTTAGATACGTTCAGTGTCGTTGTGTGGAAGCTATTTTGTTGAGATCATAAAAAGTATTTCGATGGCCACTGAAAAGAACTTTTCAGCCCATCAAGTTTGATTGATTTAAATTATAGTTTTACCACTTTCGGGTAGAATTTTCTCAACATAAGCTATGTTCCATTTTTTTAAAAACCGGTTCAAATTAGCAAATGTAATTTCTGTATAAACAAAAATGAAAAGTACACGCACACAAAATAAACTTAATGTAAATTTGTAAATAAAATTAAAATATGTTTTATTAGGTAATGATTGTGATGTTGCGTTGCTATTATTACGTGTATTTTTGTTGTATTTATGAAAATAACAGCAAATTTATTTGCAGAAGAATTCGCTCAGTATTTGCGTTATGCAAGGCGATTAGATTTTTTCGAAACTCCAGACTACAACTACTGCTTCAACTTGTTTAAATCGGTGATGGATCGAATGAACTGGTCGTATGATCACGAATTCGACTGGACACAACGCCTCAACCAAGCCGTAAGTTATTGTTTATTTTGTTTTCTGAAACAACTACCACTTGTTTGAGTGAATGTGAAAACATCTCTTAAATCGATTACTAAAAAAATCTGTCCACTTCACAAAATAAAGAGCTAAATTTTGTTAAGATAAACCTATAATATACTGTTTTTAAATTAGTGAGCGATTTTCAGTCATTATCTTTTGAATGTTTTGATACTGACCGCTATATCTTGAGGAAAATTTATGGAGATTATTGATTGCTTGTTACAAAAAAACAATACAGAAGAAAATTTAGCACTTAGCATAGGAAAGGTGTTTTATTTCCAAACAAAGTGAAAGCAAGAGCTCAATATTATATCTGTCACAAATTTTTCTTTACGAGGCTAATTTACTAGCTATGGTCAATAAGTTTCGTCAAATGTTAAACTTGCATAGTGGTTGAAGTTTATACTGATAGTGACAGAGAGTGATTGAGAGAGGTCTACATTCTTACTTATTAAAAATTATTTTATAATACTAAGAAAGATACATAAGAACAAAGACATGAAAGCCAAACAAAAAAAAAGATTTTATTATTTCAGTCCACACCAAGCGGGTCTTTGCACACGGGAGATCCGACAAACAAAGAGAACCCCCGTCCTCGGAACATTCCCAGCAAAGACGCCAAACGGAGCGCGGAGCAGGGTGGGGGTGGGGCCAAACTCCTCACAGCAAACAACGACCTGAACCGAGGCTCCCAAGCTGTACTCAACGGGAGTGAGAATCAGATAGCAGAGGACACCGGCGGCAGCCACCACCCAATCACACAGCAACAGGACGCTGACGATGCCTCGGAAGTCAAGTAAGCCATCTTAATAGTATAGTTGTGAGTGAGTATATACGGAGTCCCATTACCATAAAGCTGTCTTGTTAATGACTGCAATTTAAAATGATGGATTTTCCAAAAATATATAATATAACGAAAAATGTGCAACTCCTATATAAAAAAGTACGGAAAAGTAGGCCATTATAATGAGCCTCTCCATTTAAATGACACTATCCATAATAATGGCATAGTAGCCATTTTAATGCGGGAAAATATGCTGTTCGCCTAGGTTATTCTGCACAAATGTGCGCGGATCAATAAAAACATTTTATTTCATTTGGGGGATGCATGCGCATTTAGTGTAAAGTGACGTAGGCGAACGGCATATTTTCCCGCATTAAAATGGCTACTATGCCATTATTATGGAGAGTGTCATTTAAATGGAGAGGCTCATTATAATGGCCTACTTTTCCGTACTTTTTTATATAGGAGTTGCACATTTTTCGTTATATTATATATTTTTGGACTTTTTAGGTGTTTTAAAGACAAAAATAATTTATAAGACTGGCGTTCTGTAATTTTTTGTTGTTTTGGAGACCCTCATTCCAAGCTGTCAGATCGATAGTCTTAAATTTCGTTAAAATTAATATATGTAATATTTCAGATGTTGTGAATGATAATGAGACGATTTTTAGCTAAATTTGATCAACCCGTGTATCTGTGGTACCCCCTTGAAGTTGGTGTCGACTTTTTTGAGAATTTTTTTTGTAAAAAAATTGATTTTTTTGAATGACAATGAAAACCTACGGTAATTTGTTTTGTGGTTGAATTTAGTTCTTACCTAATTATGTAAAATGAGTGATTTTTTTTAAAATCAACATTATTTTGTTAAATTTTTAATTGTTAAACATGAAATTTTACAATTTTTCAAAAAAAAAATAAAATTTTTTGAAATTTTTTTTTGATTTGAAAATCAACTAAATTACCATTTCAAAATATTCAGATCGCGCTGCCCCTTTGTTATTATTTAACCCCTATTTAGTCCTTTCAACTGTAAAAAATAAAGAAAAAAAGTACCCTTTTTTGAGAACCAATCATTTAAATGCCTAAAATTTTAGAAGCAAAAATAAACCATTGCAGAATTGGGATAATTTAGTCATGGATTTCAAGCCAAATATTCTATTAATAATGCTATTAATTAACTTCATAAGTAAAATATATTAACTTTTTAAAAATACACTTTATTTTCAAAAATTTTTTTAATTTTTACAAACAAAATTTTACATTTTTCCAAAAAAAAAACGTAATTTTAAAAAATCTTTATTTTTCTAAACTCAACCAGTTTACCAATTTAGAAACATTAAGTTATATTTTGAAATTTTTAGCTGTCATACAGTCCATTTAACCATAAAAAAACTATTAAAATAAAATTACCCTTTTTTGTATATCAACCATTTCAATGAATAAAATTTTAGAAGCTAATATACAAAATTGTGCAATTGGGATAATTAGTGATGCATTGCAAGCCAAATATTCTGTTAATAATGCTAAATATAGCTATTTTTAAATAAAAAAAATATAAACTTTTCAAAAATCATCTGAATTATTAAAAATTTTTAATTTTCATAATCAAAATTTTACAATTTTACAAAAAAAACGTAACTTTTAAAAGAAATTTTTTTCTAAACTCAACCAATTTACCGATTTAGAAACATGAAACCAAACTCATATTTTGACATTATTTAGCTGGTGATACATTCTATTTAACCATAATAAAATTATTAAAATAAAATTGCCCTTTTTTGTATATCAACCGTTTGAATGACTAAAATTTTAGGAGCTATTATATAAAATTGTGCAATTGTGATAATTTAGTGATGCATTTCAAGCTAAATAGTTTGTTACTAATGCTAAAATTTAACTATTTTTTAAGGTAAAACACCACAGTTAGTTTTTGACATTTCTTTAACTTAAAAAAGTTGTTATTTGTTATTGTCCACATTCATCAAATGACACCAAAAAAAAATACATGTCAAAAATACAATACATTAACAAAATTCATTACCAAAAATATTCTATTTTTTTGATTTCCAATTTAGCGTATTTTGAACAATGAACACTTTTTTTAATAAAAAACTATAAATTAAATTTAATAAAAAATAATTTTTTCGGCGTTAAAAATATTTCCTGGGTGACACTTGATCCTACAGTTCGGAGAATCACAGTCTGACGGTCTAATCATTCGGCCACTGACCCGCCAATAATAACTTTTGTAAAAGCTAGTATTAAAGAGATGGTTGAAAATAAAGTTTCTCGGCGTCAAATCAAGAAATAAATAAATGAAAATTTAAAAAATTGATTCGCTCAGATTTTAACAAAAGTTTGCAAATGTTTAGACACAAACCTAAACAATACTTTGAATTGTATTTAATTAAAGAACTAATTCAGGTTTTTTTATGGTAGATTCAATTTCGTAGTAGATTAACAGATCTGTGGACGGTCTGAAAATGCCCCCCGCCCAAAAATCAAAAAGTACGCAAAAAATTATGGTGCCATTTTTGACCTATTATGACGCCATTGCGAAATTTTTGCAGTTTTTAGCCTACTTCAATGCATTTTAAGCCATTTTAGGCCTATTTCTACTTATTTTACGCTTTTTTGTCCGTTTTTTGTTTTCCCGTTCTTTTTTCTCTTTTTTTTTTCGTTCTCGTTTTTTTTCTGTTTCTTTCCTGCTTGCCCTTCCTCCGTTTTATTGTCGCCCTCCTCATTTCAAAAAACGCCCCCTGTGTCCCCCATTTTGGTATTGCCTCTGCCCAATAAAATCCCCTGGGAGAGGGCCAGTGCACAGGTCTGAATTAAAAAATGCAGTAGATTTTGTGCTTTTAAATCAGTGAAATTGTGTAGTTTAGAAAAAAATAAAGATTTTTAAAATTTACGTTTTTTTGCAAAATGTTGGTTGTAAAAATTAAAAAATTTTAAAAAATAAGTTGATTTTTTAAAAGTTTATATTTGTTTATTTTAAAATAGCTATTTTGAGCATTATTAACAAAATATTTGGCTTGAAATGCGTCATAAATTATCTCAATTGCACATTTTTCTATATTAGCTCCCAAAATTTTAGTTATTCAAATGGTTGATATACAAAAAGGTAATGTTATGTTAATAATTTTATTATGGTTAAATAGACTGTATGACAGTTAAATAATGTTAAAATATGAGTTTGGTTTTATGTTTCAAAATCGGTATTTTTTTTTTTTTTATAAGTACTTGAATACAAGAACACAAATATCAAATGTACCCCAAATCAAAAATTCTTTTATATATATTTATTATAAATGAGTTTAAAATAAATTGGTCGAGTTTAGGAAAAAAAATAGATTTTTAAAATTTACGTTTTTTTGCAAAATTGCAAAATTTTGGTTGTAAAAATTTAAAGTTTTTAAAAAATTAAGTTGATTTTTCAAAAATTTATATTTTTTTATTTTAAAATAGCTATTTTGAGCATTATTAACAGAATATTTGGCTTGAAATGCATCACTAATTTTCACAATTGCACAATTTTATATATCAGCTCCTAATTTATTTAAATAATTTTTTATGGTTAAATGGACTGTATGACAGCTAAATAAGGTCAAAATAAAAGTTGGGTTCAATGTTTTTAAATTGGTGAACTGGTTGAGGTTGAGAAAAATAAAAATGTATAAAATTTACCTTTTTTTAAAAAGATTGTTTGTAAAAATTAAAAATTTTTGAAAATAAAGTTTATTTTTAAAAAGTTTATAATTTTACTTATAAATAGTTAATTTTAGATTAATAACTAAATATTTGGCTTGAAATCTATGACTAAATTATCCCAATTCTGCAATGGTCTATTTTTGCTTCTAAAATTTTAGGCATTCAAATCGTTGATATACAAAAAAGGGTAATTTCATTTAAATAATTTTATTATGATTAAATGGACTGTATGACAGCTAAATAATGTCAAAATATAAGTTTGGTTTCATGTTTTTAAATCGGTAAACTGGTTGAATTTAGAAAAAATAAAGATTTTTAAAATTTACGTTTTTTTGCGAAATTGCAAAAATTTGGTTGTAAAAATTAAAACTTTTTGAAAATAAAGTTTATTTTTAAAAAATTTATATATTTTTACTTGTTAATAGTTAATTTTAGCATTATTAACAGAATATTTGGCTTAAAATCCATGACTAAGTTATCCCAATTCTGCAATATGGTTTATTTTTGCTTCTAAAAGTTTAGGCATTTAAATGATTGGTTCTCAAAAAATGGTACTTTTTTTTCTTTATTTTTTTTAGAGTTGAAAAGACTAAATAGGGTAGTGCGTTTAATTTCGGCACTTTTCCAAATTGGGCATTTTTGATTTTGGACTATATCTTTGGTAATCCTGGACGGAATACGACGTTTGATAGCTCAAATGAGAGATAATTGTATGTAGATGACTGTCGTGAGCTTTTCATTTGTTATGTTATGATATTTTTATGTGAAATTGTGTGATTTACAAAAAATAAAATTGTTACTTGTTTTTAGAACATGGGCATTTCAGGATTACGCAATAAATTGGTTTAAAAATTAAACTGTCCTGGTAAAATTTAGTCTATTTTCCGAATTTTTAGTCCCTGTGGTTCTACGTTGCGTTTGTAGTAAGCAATCGTTGTAAAATAAAATAGTGTAATTTCGGCACACATATTGCTTTGGTAAAAACGGGTTGAATTAAGTGGTCGGGTGTTAAATTATAGTTGTAAATAGTTAAAAGACAATGTTGAAATGTGTAGGGGTCATAGCACTGCACTCAAACTCGATTTAGGGGGTCCTTTTAAAAAGTGCCGAAATTAAATGCACTTTTTTCCCAAATTTTGCTCATTTTGATACCATTTTTGGCATTTTAGCTGTAACTTTTTGTCAGTTACACGTTGAACAACAAATAGAAGCTTAAATTAAAGAAAACTGTCTGGAGATTATGAGAAGCTTTTAAATTTTTAAAAATGATGATTTTTTGACTGAGAAACAATCGATTGTTTGTAAAGTGCCGAAATTAAATGCATACATTTAATTTCGACAATTCTCCATTTTTTTAAAAACTAATTTAATTAAGTAAAAAAAACAACTTTCGCACAGTGAAACTTTTATGACACAACGCAGTATCATAAAAGTTTTAAAATGAGCTATCAAACATGAAAATCGGGCCATACTGTAAAAAGTTACATTGGAAAAACGAAAAAGTGCCGAAATTAAATGCACTACCCTAGGGGTTAAATAATAACAAGGAGCAGCGCGGTCTGAATATTTTGAAATGGTAATCTATAGTTCATACAAAAATGAAAACTTGAACTTTGAAATGTTATATATCCATAACGGAGGTTAGAATATGTGCTGGACATATATGGGAGCATAGCTTAGACTCTTGGCTATCTTTTGAAAATGTTAGAAAAAAATGTTTTTTGATGACGTCATCACTACAACCGATGCGGTGAAAAAAACCTGGTCCCAAAAAAAAATTTTTTTTATTAGTACGAGATAAGAAACGCCGGTTGGTATGCTGTTAAAACATACTTTTCTGAGTTTTCCTGAAAGTTTGAGCGAAATCGGCTCGCTCGAATTTTTTTATAATGCGTTGAATGCGCTCGGTTTTCGCGATTTTTCGCAAATTTTCGCCACCCTAATACACTTTCCGAATCATATATTTTGTTTGGCTTCCTGGTCAAAGTGTATACGATATTGATCTTATTGCTATATATTAGATGCCCGCCAATTTTTATTCCTTACTTTTGACCTAAAAATTTTTTTGGGGTTGACCCCCCAGGGGCTAGGGGGAGCCAAACACGAATGTCGAAAATTTTTTTCAGAATTTTCTTTAAAAATTATCAAAAATGTAAAATTTATCACATTATGACGAATTTTGATATATTGTTTGTGTAAAAAAACCTAATATTAAGCTTACAATAAGCTGTCAAAAATGACGAATTTGAAATTTGAAAGGATTCCAAGCCCATATGCTGGCAGCAGCAAATCTTTAAATTAAAAACTTTTCCAAAAAATAAGCCTTAAAAGTTTATTTTTTTCGAATTTTCAGGTTATTTGGTTAGAAAAACATATTTTCAAAGTTAAAATCCTACTACAAAATTGCCAAATATTGCAGCTAAAAATGCTCTTTTTTAAATTTTTTTCTTTCTTGTAAACATGTTTCTCCAATTTTCAACACAAAAACAAATTTCTAATAACTATGTCTCTCAACTTTTGCCAATATCCCAATTTAATTTTTTAAAGTAATGCGTCATTTTATTGCGGAAGAGCGTTAAAAATCATTAATTATGACGTAATAACAAAAATTTGCATGACGTAAGGAAGTATTTTGGAATTTTAACGAAAATTTATGTTGCGTTTTCATGGGGTTATTTGGACCATTTTCTAATAGTTTACATCAAAATAAATTTAAAAAATTGAAAACTAATTTTTTAAAGTTGATTATTTTTGTAAAACTTTTTAATTGAAAGGTTTGCTGCTGCCAGCATACAGACTTGGAATCCTTTCCAAATTTCAAATTAGTTTTTCAAATTTCAATTCAAATTTCAAATTTTGACAGCTTATTGTAAGCTTAATATTCGTTTTTTTACACAAACGATTTATTAAAATTTGTCATATGTGATAAATTTTACATTTTTAATGGTTTTGAAAACAAAATTTTGAAAAAAATTTTCAGCATTCGTGTTTGCCCCTCCCCTAGCCCCAGGGAGGTCAACTCCCCAAAAAAAAATTTTAGGTCAAAAGTAAGGAATAAAAATTGGCGGACATTCAATATATAACAATGTGATCAACATCGCACACACTTCGAGCAGGAAGCAAAACAAAATATATAATTCGGACAGTGTATTAGCGTGGCAAAAATTCGCAAAAAATCGCTAAAACCGCGCGCATTCAACGCATTATAAAAAAATCCGAGCGAGCCGATTTCGCTCAAACTTTCAGAAAAAACTCAGAAAAGTATGTTTTAATAGCATACCAAGCGGCGTTTCTTATCTTGTACTAATAAAAAAGTTTTGTTTTTTTAGGACCAGGTTTTTTTACAGCATCGGTTGTAGTGATGACGTCATAAAAAAACATTTTTCCTAACCTTTTCAAAAGATAGCCAAAAGTCTAAGCTATGCTCCCATATATGTCCCGCACATATTCTAACCTCCGTTATGGATATATAACATTTCATTCAAAGTTTGAGTTTATGTTGATTTTTAATAAATTCAAACTATTTTACACAGGAAAGAACTAAATTCAACCACAAAACAAATTACCGTACGTTTTTATTGTAATCCAAAAAAATCAATTTTTTCCAAAAAAAAAATTCTTAAAAAAAGTCGAAGGCACCAACTTCATGTGGGTACCACAGAAACACGGGTTAATCAAATTGAACTAAGAATCGTCTTATTGTCTGTCATTCACAACATCTGAAATATCACAATTCACATAGGGTAGTGCATTTAATTTCGGCACTTTTTTGTTTTTCCGATGTAACTTTTTACTGTATGGCCCGATTTTCATGTTTGATGGCTCATTTTGAGCTTTCACAATATTGCGTTGCGTCACAAAAGTTTCACTGTACGAAAGTTGTTTTTTTACTTAATTAAATCAGTTTTTAAAAAAATGGAAAATTGCCGAAATTAAATATATGCATTTAATTTCGGCACTTTACAAACAATCGATTGTTTCTCAGTCAAAAAATCATCATTTTCAAAAATTTAAAAGCCTATCATTATCTCCAGACAATTTTCTTTAATTTAAGCTTCTACTTGTTGTTCAACGTGTAACTGGAAAAAAGTTACAGCTAAAATGCCAAATGGTATCAAAATGAGCAAAATTTGGAAAAAAAGTGCATTTAATTTCGGCACTTTTTAAAAGGACCCTCTTAATCGAGTTTAATTGCAGTGCTATGACCCCTACACATTTCAACGTTGTCTTTTAACTATTCACAACTACAATTTAACATAAATTAAATTAATTCAATCCGTTTTTACCTACAGCATATGAGTGCCGAAATTACACTATTTTATTTTACAACGATTGCTCACCACAAACGCAACGTAGAACCACGGGGACTAAAAATTCGGAAACTAGACTAAATTTTACCAGGACAGTTTAATTTTTAAACCAATTTATTGCGTAATCATGAAATGCCCATGTTCTAAAAACGAGTAACAAATTTATTTTTTATAAATCACATAATTTTATATATAAATATCATAACATAACAAACAAAAAGTTCACGACAGCCATCTACATGAATTAGCTCTCATTTGAGCTATCAAACGTCGTATTCCGTCCAGGATTACCAAAGATATAGTCCAAAATCAAAAATGCCCCATTGGGAAAAGTGCCGAAATTAAATGCACTACCCTATATTAATTTGAACGAAATCTAGAACTATCGATCTGACAGCTTGGAATGGTGATTTTGAATTCATAGAAAATGCGGGTCTTAAAACGTTTTTATTCTACGTTTCCTCTGATAATTTAGATTTTCAGTCGAAAGCTTTGTTTTTGAAGTTGAAATGTAAAATAAATTGCTTTAAAATTATTTTTTTCTTTAAAACAAAATGTATACAAATGAAAAGCTAAAAGTTTAATTTACAATATATAATAATATGATATTAACATGTTGCTGTTCCTTCATCGACTAATATCTAGTATCAATAATTTAGCCATTACAACATCAAAAACTTTTGAAATATCAAAATTCGAAGGCCCTTTTAATGAAAAGTCTGAAGGCTCTTGGACCAGTGTTAAGATGTCTACGTTGATTTTTTTTAAAAACTCAATACATTCTGAATTTATATCGACTAATGTTAGAAAATCCAAAGGCACCTTTTGATAAAAATTGGTTTTCCAGTATAAAAGGGTGAATGTTTATTGTTTTAAAATAACCTTTTAATACATTCCCCGCACTAGTTTTTCAATGATACTTCATTTAACCTAATTCGTTTTGCGTGCGGTTTGGGAGAATAGTCGGCACCTCCCCTCTTTAGCTTAAGTAAATGCGTTGTCCAGCATAATCATGCTTGATATTTCCAAAAAAAACCTTATTTTGACACTCTATTGACAAATAATCTTTACCAATAAAAATTTAAGCCTATTCATAGACCAACACTTTTTCAATTTCCAAGATCCACCCCCACCCCCACACCCCCTTGATTAAAATGCGTTAACTATATGTTTGTAAGCCCGGAATTCACGGGATTTATTTTGAAATCTAAAGGAATAATCTCGGGTAGACCTTCCTTATAAGCCAGGACTTTAACGGAGAACTCTTAAAGGTCCCTATATTTTTAAAAACCATCTGCCTGTGTTGCATTTCAGACATATATGTTATCTGACAAGAAAGAACACCTGATGTGAGATGACTAATAGATCAGTTTTTTTTAATTTTAGATGCTGTTGCTTTAAAAGGCGACGAAGGAAGATGGTGGCACAGAAATAACAATTCCCAAAAATTCTCTAGAATTAAAACATGTGCATCTTCATTGTTAACTGGATTCTGAAATCTATAGACAATTTAATGGGGAATCGTATTTGGTATACTCGGTACAAAACAATTCCTGTGCCCCATACAGCCAGTATTTTCCCCAATTTCAGTTTGGGTTATACATTTTTGAAAATAAAAAACCCTAAAAATACCTACAGATTTGGTCATAGACTTTTTTATTGTATGCAAGTGGTATCAAGTTGATTTGTGCAGAAAAGAAAGAAGAAGAATCTTTATCGTAAGTGGATTTCGTAAAGGAGTGGCAACGTACAGATGACCCGTGCACTTAATATATGTCATGTTCCCAAAAATGTCTTTGGAATGTGATAATCAGTGAATGCTAGACTCCGTTTTCCATACGCTGCGTTTTTTTACTTTTAATTTTGGGCACATTCTTGATGTATTTCGGTGTGTGCACATCATTATTTTTGTCAGAATGTAGTGCTATTTTTTATTAAAATTTTATTCAATTTAGGATTTTTCTTGTTTGTTAAAAATTTTAAAAAATAATACTAATTTTTTTTTCTTTTTGGTTTTTTATAGAAAAAAAGGGGTGATTTTATTTGATATTGACAAAAACAAGTTTTCTCAGTTTTTGAAAAATTTAAAATTGAATACCTTAACAATAATATATTTTGAGAGATTTTATATTGGTCGTAAATTGTTGAAAAGGAATGATCTATTGTTTGTTGTATTAAAAATTGATTATTTAATTATTGTGCACATTTGCAATTGTATACTATTTATTAACTTATATGTGGGGACCAACGCTGTTACTAGTTTTCTTAGTTTAAAGTTTAACCTTAATTTTTGTTGCAAAGAAGCAAAAAAATGTTAGTTATAGCTGGGATGAAGTCGTGAATTAGGACTATTGTACCCTCCGAAACGCTTTTTTTTGACATCCGCCCGTAAAAAAACACTTATTTATAGGGGATCCGCAAAAAATAGAAGGATCAGTTCACAGTAGTAGAAAAAACACGATAAAATGCAGTTTTAGAGGTGTACCCTTTAGGTAAGCATTAAGTGTGTGGTTATGTGGGTTAAAAACTCTCGAAGTACTAACGCCCCCTCCTATTTAAATTTGGGGGCCGACCGGTCCTGGTAAAAAAAATGACAAAATTAAGGTTTTGGAGGATACCCCTTAAAAATTATTCTCAAGGCTGCCGCCGACTTGTGGATGTTCCATCTAAAGTTTTTCTTCCACATAATGACCAAAAATTTCTCGGCCTACCCTTAAATCTAAAAACCTGTCCACCTATACTTTCAACCATTAGCTACGAAGTGTAGAAATTTTACAAAAATGTTTACATTTTTTTTATTTTGCGTCAATCTTTCTAATTTCTAAAATAATTAAAGCAACTTTAGGAAAAAATTTCATCATAAAACATTTAAATGTTAGGTGTGGGAAGATGCAAAATAATTAAAAAAACGCAACAATTTTGATCTAACGGAATAATTTAAAAAAATTTCATGACTAAACAAAAATTAACGAGGTTTTTTGCTCTGCTAAATGCTTGCTAATGGGAGCATCCCTTGTCCGGAATGATTAATGCAACAAAAATGGTTTACTTTCTGTAAATACGAAGGAAATTTTAAATGTATGAGTTTAACGCAAGCCCACCTCTGTATGAATACAAATTATAATAATAATAATTTGCATACATCAAATCTAACAATTTGTATCGTTTGTAATATACAGTATAAGTAAACCATTTCTGTTGGTTTCGACGTCCTAGATAAGAAAATATAATGAAGAAAAGAACTTCTATACAGTTTACGTTTTTTTATTCCTTTGGTGTGTTTGGAAATTTCTTTATCTCCTGAAGAAATTTGTACTTTGTTTTTAGAAACGGATATTTTAAAACTTAAGTATAGATTAAACAAAGCATCAACGTCTGTCGCGGTCACTGTATGTGTTTACAAAACAAAATGTTTTTACTTACCTAAAAGTTATTTTTCTGGAATCTTTTTTCTGATTTTTTAAAAAATACATATGTTGAAGCGTGTTTAAGTGGCGGTCCGGTAGATTTCGGGGCAAAATCTGGAGTATTTTAATGACACTTGATTATTTTTATAGGTATTTCTATTGACTGAAATAAAAGACTTTTAGCTCAAATATTTATTTCACAGTTTATGTATAATTTTAGTAATAAAAATTTCAAAGTACGCCGGATTTTGTCACATTTTTGGAATTTACCATTTAAAATCAAAATTTAACTATTTTTAAAAGTCATAATTAGCTTATTTCCATAAAAAATTAAGTTTAGATAGCTCATAACGCCGCGTTGTTTTTAATGTCCGTTCACAAGTAAAAAAACTTTAGTTAATAAAAACTTCGATTATTTACTGGACTGCACCTTTAATTTGTTTATGCTTGTAAAACTTTGGTTGAAAACCCGGTATCAAAGATAAAATATTGAAAAGATTACTTCTGTAGTTTTTGTAATTAGTATGTCATTTAACATTATGTAAGTTTTTTACGAAATGATATAAGACGTCTCAAGACTACTCACGTAACAACGCTTTGTATGTTTATTTTTATATGTATGAAATTTAACAGCTTGAACAAACAGATGCTTTCAGTTAAAATTCGATATGATAGTGGCTTCTACAAAACAGCTTGTTAAAACTAAAAGATATTAATATTACATGTTGATAATTTAAAAAATCATAATTTTATTAAAGCGATCCAACCTAGAGCTTGGTAAGACCACTTTATCTATCTAAAAATGCTTCGTTTTCTTGTTTAGGAAACACTTAAGCTATATTTTTCAGAATTGTAATTTTACATTGTATTAAATAAGCAACAAATCTATCTCTATAGATTTTGATGTCTCGACCATACATGGGCACGGGGGGTTAACCCCCCACAATTCTAAAATGGGGGTTTAACCCCCCCTCAAATTCTGAGACGGGGGGTTTCAGTGGCGTAGCCGGAGGGGGCATCCGCCCCACCCCCGAAATCCGAAGAAGCTGGATTTTTTCACTTACGTTTTTTGAATTTTCGTAGAATTTTTTTTTCTTTAAATATAAATTCAGAAACATTTCCGATGCGTTCCAAAAGCATAAAAATACCCAAAAAACTGAAAATTTCCCTGCTTCGTTGGACATGTACATTGATAATTTATATTAGTTTTTTTAATTTCAGTGGATTGTACCATTCAATACATAGCTAAGGTATATGCCTTTGTCTTAGATATTGAATGGCAATACTATATACATGTTATAACATAACATGTATACATACATGGTGGCGCCGCTACGGGGCGCAGGTGGCGGCGCTTCGCGCCTCTTCTGTGACATTTTTCCTCCCCCCGCAGACCGCCCCCCCCCAAATGAAATTCTGGCTACGCCATTGTGAGGTTTAACTTTAACCCCCCTTCACTCAAAAATGGGGGAAAGAAGGTCACCCCCCAATTTTGGAAAAATGAAGAAAAAATGCCTTGAAAAGACTTCTGACTGCCTCCAAACTGAAGTTTTAAGGTCAAAATAAAGGCTTTAAGCAGTAAAAAACTCAAAAATGCAATAAAAATCGCTTTTGGCCTAAAATTAGCGTTTTTTACCTATTTTTCCTTCAAAATCGAAAAAGCAATACAGGTAAAATGGATTTCTCGGATTTTAACTCTCCCCCTCCCCCATAATTCGGGGTTTAACCCCCCACTTCGGACCAACTTGCCCACATATGGTCTCGACTAGTGATGTTCCCAATAGTTCCGAAGCGGGGCTCCGATTTTCGGAGCTCCGCTCTATTTTTTTTTACTTCTTTCATGAATTAAAGAGGAATTCCATAAATATTTTGACATGAAACATTTTAAACTTTAATGATTTTCAAAATTTAAAACAATAAAAATAGTCTTTAAAATGCAAAAAAATATTTAGAACGTATTTCAAGTTTTAATAATTTTTGAATAGCTGGCTTAAAAATGGACTTCTGGAATTCCCTCTGCTTTAAATATTCGATGTTTCGGAGTATGATATTAGAGGAAAAAAACATCACTTGTCTTCCTACGCTCAAATATCATTCTGCAAAGATCCGTCCGTTTAAGTCGGAGCTCCCTCCGAAGCTCCTCTTCCCAATGATCGATCTAAAGCTTACTTAAACTTTCAAAACAATATTATGTTCCAAACTTTTTAATTGCATTTTAAAAACTATTTTTACAAAAAAAATTTATGGCATCACTCTTTAATTATTCATAAAATTGGTATAGAAATAGGCAGAGTCTTGGGGGTTGCTCTGGTGCTCCGAAAAACGGAGCTCCGAGGAATATCACTACTGGGTACATGGTTACGAAACCATAATAATACTGGCTCTTTAGAGTACGCAATTATCATTATTGCTCAAACAAGCCAATTTTATCGCAAAATATCCATGCTCTGCAAATAATAGAAAGATAAAGCACAGTATTATTTGGAACTAGTTTTTAATTCCAGGTAACAAGTAATTTGATTTCGGATTTTGCAGAAATCGAAAATGCGGAAATCTTGATTTTCACAATGACATATTAATAACTTAAAAAAAGGGTAGTATTTTTGCAATTTTTTTAAAAATATTGGGCTTAAAACGCGAGAGGGAAGGTTACAAAAACAAAAAAAACACCGAAATAACCCAAATTGAGACAAAACATAATAGTGCATTTTGCATATCGTTATTTTCATATAAAATTTTAAGTTTTTGGAAAAAAACTATTTTTTTCTTTAAAATTAGTATTTTTTATCGTAAATAATAAAATGTGTTATATCTTGAGATCTGCTGGCAAAAGTAAATTATAATTTTGAAAACCAAATTGGTTTGTTTCAAGCTATGTCATTTGGAAATTTTCTTGAGGTGAAAATCAATATTTTGTAATTTTCAGATTCTTACAAGAAATGAGATACACCATATGACACATAAGTGGATGTTTTAAATTTTAAAGTGGCTATTTTCCATAATTAGAGGATATTAACATAAAATTTTTTGATAGTTTGAACCACCATCTCCATTAGCAATTTAAAATTATATTTTTGAATTGTTGCTTCTAACTACGGTTCAGTTTCTGTCTGTTCAGCTTTAAAATAGTCACAAAATAGCTAAGTAAAAAAATAATAAAAAGCTATTTAATTGTAATTTTTTCTTGTACTGTATTCCTAGTAAACTTTTGTATTAAAAATTATTGATAGCCTCACTTTATTTTCGCTAATTCTTGCCTGTACTGTATTTCAAACGACAGTGAGAAATAAAAAAATAATTTAAACGCTCAGTATTTTAATAACACTTAGTATTGTCAAGAATGCATCCAAAAAATTTTACAATTGTAAATTTGGACCAAAATTTTGCAGGAACATTCTCTATGATTATATTCTTGCTTGGTATTATAAATTTATGGTTTCTCTAGTGCAAGACATTTTTATAAATGTACAAATCACCGCTTCGAAAACTCGCCACTTTAAAAACATGAATTATAATGGTGAAAATAGGATACATAATCTCCATGTTTGAAGTTTTAAGATACAGTCATTTTAAAGTAGTTTAAAATAAATTTAAAATGACCTATACTTGAAGTTTTAGTTGATACACATGCCATTGTTGTTAAATGTTTCCCGAACATTTATCTTTTTAGATGACAAATCAAATCACATGCTGCAACTGAAATTGAAAAATTTAAGCTTCATTGAAGCTATCTGACTTACCGTGCTATTCATAAAACTTTTGGACCCGGTCCACCTCAGACTAGGGCTGGTACTCACCAACCTTTGCCGTCCGGATTTTTTAAAACCTAAAAAATAAAATTCGATAAATCTTGAATAAGTTGAAAACAAAGGTATTTTGTTAAATGAAAATACGAAAACTAGTAGAAAGAAAAAAGCTCTGTATAAATTGCACAAAAAGTTATATGTATTTGATGGTGTAAAATGACAAGAGTATCTTAATTCCACCGTATTTTGATGCAAAAATAACTAAACACCAGTGACCAAATTTTTGTTTTTAGCACAAATGTACTAAACGCGTTACTGAAATCCACTCAGTTACATTAAAAAAATTAGTTAAATCTTGGTTTAGTAGTCAATTTAAGCATAAAAATTTTAAGTTTGCGCTTTGAAACGCCATCAAAGTACTATTTGAAATTGGAGTTAAGATCTTCTTGTCATTTTAATCGATCAAATACATCTAATTTTTTTGTGCGATTTATATAGAGCTTTTTTCGCTCTATTAGTTTTTGTATTTTGATTTAACAAAATAGATTCGTTTTGGATTTATTCAAGAGTTATTGAATTTTATTTTTTAGGTTTTCAAAAATCCGGATGAAAAATGTTGGTGAGTATCCAGCCAGTAAATGGAAAGTTTTATGAATAGCAATTAATCTACCGCTTTCATTTTGGACTTTACCAACAAAAAAATTTTCTAAAATATTAAAATTCAACAAAATACAAATTCAAACATTTATCCAGCCTGGATCCGTTTTGATCATCGGAAAGTGGACTGCGTCCGTTTTTCCGATGACAAAAACAGACCTTTCCATCCGTTTTGATCATCAGAAAGTGGACTGGGTCCGTTTTTCCGATGACAAAAACAGACCTTTCCAATGATTAAAACGGACCCGGTCCACTTTCCGAAGATCAAAACGGACTGCGACCGTTTTTTACGCAGACCAGTCGCGCAAAAAAGGACCCAGTCCTAAATGGAAAGTTTTATGAATAGCAATTAATCTACCGCTTTCACTTTGGACTTTACCAACAAAAAAATTTTCTAAAATATTAAAATTCAACAAAATACAAATTCGAACAACATACTTCTATTATCATTAGTGATGTTCCGAAGGTGCTCTGGAGCAACTACCCGAGCTTTTCAGGAGGACGACTAGGGGGGGCACTAAATTTGATAAAGTTTATGTAAGGCCGTCACTGAATGAGGAACAGCGAGTCTGTCAAAAGGAGTTGCTTGGCAAACTTCGGGAGCTTAGAGAACAGAACAAAGAAGGTTTCACTTTGTTATTTTGCTGATGGTGATCCCTTTTTGTTCGACATCACTTTCAAGGCTGCCCTAAATGTTTCAAAATAGGATACTGTGCGACTTAATTCTTTTGATTTTGGAGAATTACCACTTGATTGGAAAATAGCTTTATTAAACTTACTGTTTAAAAAAGGCACTAAAAGCCAAAAAAGAAAATTATCGTCCAATTTCACTTACATCTTTTTCTTGTAAACTAATGGAACAGCTTGTCAAAGAAGAACTGCTTGTCTTTTTCCATATCATTTTGTCAAGGTTTCAACATGGTTTTAAGGCAAAAAGTTCTACAATAACACAGCTGTTGGAAACTTTTAATGAGTGGACGCTAGCACTAAAAGACAAATTTCTAATTGATGTCATTTACTTGGATTTTGCCAAGGCCTTTCATACTGTGTCACATCAAAAATTGTTATATAAGCTAGAAAAATATGGTGTTTCTGGTAAATTTTTAAAATGGATAAAAGAATTTTTTAGTTGGGTGGTAAAATGAAGTTGTAATTAATAACTCAGTATCCAAATCATTTCCTGTAAGAAGTTCAGTTCCTCAGGGTTCTGTTTTAGGTCCATTTTTGTTCTTGGTATATATTAATGATATTGTTGATTGTGTTAAGTTCTCACAAATTAGACTCTTTGCAGATGATATAAAGTTGTTTGTAAAATCTTCATCTAAAGATTACCACATTCAAACCTTGAGACTTCAGCAAGATTTAGAAAGAATACACAGCTGGTCACAAGACTGGCAACTGCAGTTATCTAATCACAAATGTGAAGTTCTTCATATTCGAAATCATAGCAAAGAGTTAATTTGTAAATATAAGCTTTGTAATAACGTACTTGCAACTACAGAATTGGTGCGTGACCTAGGTGTTTATATATCCCATGATCTGAAATTCTCTAAACACTGTGAAATCACAGCAAAAAAAGCTATGAGAGTGACATCACTAATTTTTAGAAAATTCAACTCAAACTCTAGAAATAATTTTCTCAGAGCATATAAGTCCTATGTTAGACCAATTCTGGAGTATGCTAGTGCAGTTTCCATAGGTCACCGAAGGGGGGGGGGGGGTGTAGGGGGGGTCACCCCCCCCCTACGGCCTCTGAGACCTATCTCCCCCCTAAGGCCCATTTTTGACCCCTCCCCCCCATCCACCCCTCAACCCCTGACCCCCCCCCTAAGGCCCATTTTTGACCACCCCCCCTAACTAGACAATCCCAAAAAATGGTTAAAAAATGGTCAAATTTCGTCAAAATCTTGTCCATTTTGGGCACACAATTGGTACCCGGGTGTGACCCCCCCCCCCCCTGCTTTTTTTCAAAAAAACACCAGCAATACGTAGTCTAACCAA
>JASAMX010009191.1:0-13995 GCA_030248175.1 Microlaimidae sp. YZB2_3 | reverse complement strand
CTTTTTTTCTCCTTATTTTCTTTTTTTCCTCCCTGCACGCTCCCCTGTTTTATTGCCCCCTCTGATTACGTCCCTGCCTTAACTCTGTTAAAATTTGATTTTTTTTTCGCGCATGCCTTTGTATTTTGTGTACACTGAACATTTATCGGGGTCGCTGGAATGCGTGCCATGTCATATAGCTGCCAACTAATTTATAAAACTATTTTATCAATAACAAAAAAAAAACAATAAATAGATAACAATAAAAGCCTAAACATTTCACAATACACTTCAAAATACTTAAACTTAAATGGTCCAACTCCCACATACACGATCAAACCCAACACAACCCAAGCTTTAGAAGATGTGTTTAATAATACTCTTTTCCCTGCGTATAATTCAGTTAATACGTCCTAATAAGTGGGCAGGTGAGGGTGGTTATACTCCCAAAAATCCCGATTATAGCCGACACCCCCTCCTAAAGTTTGCGGGTAATCCGGACACCCCCCCCCCTTTAAATTGGGGGGGGGGGGGTCCCAGTACTAAATATGCTAAAAATGGGGTATTTGAGGTATACCTCAAAAATTTTTTCTGGGTGGCTCCCAAATTTCGGGGGTCGGGTATACCCCCCTCAAAATCCGGGAGGCTGTCCACCTATGTACACCCTATACAGCCGCTTTCACAAAAGTGAATTAAAACGGGTGTTATATCTATTAAAATTTAAACACAGTTGTAATGTGAGTTACGGAATTTCCATAAAATAATTGGAATTGACAACTATTGTTTTTAAAACGAAAATCACCAACATTTATAAATAAGGCTAAGGAGTTTTAAACCAGAACACGCCTAAAATCACTTTATAATATTTTATAAGGCCGCAGTCTGCAAAATATAAAGGCTGCGCGAAGAACTCAATCAATCCACGCATTATTTCAGTCCCGAAACACAAGTAGTACTATACAAAAAGTGGGGGTAGAGAAGAGATTAAAGGTTGAAGTTGGCACGCAGTGGGGGGGGGGGGGGTAAACCAGGATTTGGGGGGCGGGTTAAAGTCCGAGAAACTCATTTTAGTCATATCGTTTTTTTTTGGAGTGAATTTTACCCACCATATCGCTTTTCGGTTTTGAAGAGAATAATAGCTATAAAAATATCAAATTTAGGTCAAAATTTTCGTTTGAATTTCATGTCAAAAAGCTTTTTTTATAACATTTTTGAGCTATTCAGTGCTTAAAACACTCATTTTGACTTGAAAACTTAAGTTTGGAGGCAGTTAAAAGTCATTTTAAAGACATTTTTCTTCAATTTTCCAAAAATGTGTGGCGGTGGTTAACCTTTTTTCTCTCTCTCCACTTCTGAGTTTGGGACGGGGGCTTTAAACCCTCATCTCAGAATTTATAGGTGGGATTAACCGTGGGCAAAGGTAGGGGTTGGGGAATTATACACGCATAGGTGAGCAGCCTCCCGGGTTTTTTTTTTGGGGGGGGGGATGTACCCGACCCCCAAAATTTGGGGGAAGGTTGTCCCAAAATTTTTGCCTCAAATACCTCGTTTTTAGCGTTTTTAGTAATGGGACCCCCAAATTTTAGGGGGGGGGAGGTGTCCGTCGATCTGTGCATCCCGGTTTTATTATGGGGGGCAATTTCAAAACGGGGGGCAAGGGGGGGCACATTTTTTGAAACGGGGGAGGGGGGGGCAATAAAACGGGGGAGCATGCAGGGGAGGAAAAAAAAAGAAAATAAGGAGAAAAAAAAGGGAAAAGGAAAAAAAGGACAAAAAAAAGAGAAAATAAGGTAAAAACAGGTCCAAAATGGCTTAAAATGCATTGAATTAGGCTAAAAACTGGAAAAAAATTTGCGATGATGGCGTCAGCCATCATCGTGATTATAGGTCAAAAATGGCACCATAATTTTTGAGGGTACTTTTTCATTTTTTGGCGGGGGGGGGGGGTGGCAATAAAACGAGTGGCAAATCCTCCAATAAATTGGGGGGCATTTCCAGACCGTGCACAGGTGTGTGTCCGAGGTATCCTCAAATTTTAGAAGGGGAGGGTGTCGGTATAATCGGGATTTTTTTTGAGGGGGGTAGTAACCCCCAACCCTCTTGCCAACCTATGGTTATATCCCCAAAAATCCCGAATACTGCCGACACCCCCCCCCTTAAATTTGGAGGTTTCCCAGACACTCTCCTTAAAATTTGGGAGGTCCCAGCACTAAAAATGGGGTTGTTGTTGAATAACCTGAAACTTATCTTCCCTATGCAGATTATGCAACGGGCAGGCGCTAAGACAAGCCAGGAGGGGCGAAAATGTTTCACCCCTATGGTTAAGACTCTTCGTCCAACATTAATAACGATGTTGGCAACCTTTACCGCTAGAGTGTTCACTACATGCAGTGTTCACCCATTCCGAGGTCTTTGTCTAAAGGATTTTTAAGTCGCCTAATATTGACCTAATATATTAATAAAAACGGGGTATTTGAGATATACCCCAAAAAATTTTTTGGGACACCCCCCCCAAAAAAAATTTGGAGGTCGAGTATATCACCCCAAATCCAGAAGGTTGCTACAGCAAATATCGGGCATACCTATGGGGTTAATGTGTACCCTGTGAGGTGAACCCTGTGAGGTGAACCCTCTTGTGCCCATGTATTCGTTGATTACCTTTTTGGAATTTGAGAAGAGGTATTAATTTTTCACCCATCATGGGCAGTGGGTTTCAAAAATACATGGGCACGCAGATCTGTGCATGGTTTGGAAATGCCTCCCCCCGATCTATTGGGAGATTTGCCCCCCTCCCGTTTTATTGACGCCCCCGCCAAAAAATGAAAAAGTACCCAAAATTATGGCGCCATTTTTTTTACCTATTATGACGCCATCATCGCGAAATTTTCGCAGTTTTTAACCTATTGCAATGCATTTTAAGCTATTTTAGACCTATTTTTACCTTACTTTCGCTTTTTTCCCCTTGTTCCGTCTTTTTTTCTCTTTTTTTTTTCTTTCTCCGCTGCCTGCCCCCCCCCGTTTCAAAAAAATTGCATCCTCCGTTTTGAAATTGCCCCCCAGGGGGGGCAATTGGAATTGGCGTTTTGGAATTGTTCCCCATTGCTGCCAATTTTGCTTGTTTAGCGTGGAGTTGTATGTGTGTTGCTATTGGGAGAACTTTGTGTGTATGTGTGTGTTTGTGTCTGTAGTGTGCCCTGTTGCGACCCTAAGAGCAGTGTTTTGTATTGTTTGCAGTTTGTTGATTTGTGTGCTGATTGTGGACCCCAGATTGTACAAGCGTACTCGATTATTGGTCGAGTGATAGCCTTGTATGTGTGTGTAAGTATTTCTTTTGGTTTCATTCATCCTCCGCTCGGGATTGGGGGTCGGAACGGTCAACCCTAATTAAAATTGGGGTCTACTTGTAGGACTCCCCCCCCCCTCTGAGCCAACTTGTTCATCATGCATCTCTTCATTAAAATCAGTATTCCAATAAATATAAATAATATAAATAATTCATAACAAATATGATATTAAACAACAACAGCATGATATAAATAATGAGCAGGATAAATTTTATAATTTTAATCTTATGCACCCGCCCTTTTTATCAAAAATTTTATATATCAAATCACAGACAAGGCAATGACAATTTTATTTCTGTTGCACTGGTTATTTAAACACAGAAGAATAGCTGTTTTTAACTTTTTACTTTCAATATAGCACACAAGACACACGCACACACCTGCTGCAAACAGCTGGGCAGGCCGCTGTAGTTATATACCCAAAAACATTAATCAGCAAAATACAGATTTTTTAATACGTTGGTTGGTTGGTTACACGTGCACCCAGTTGTCGACTGAACGACTGTCTGTAATTGTTAGATGCAGATTGTTGTACTTTAATTTAAAGTATATAAAAACAAAACACTAGATAAAATAGTATAACAAGGTCCCTCTGCATTAACTATTACAGCTGAAGGTACTTAGGGTAGTGCATTTAATTTCAGTGAAACCTGACGCATCGATTGATACCAAAATCTAAGCGAAAAAAATGCGCCGTGATTTAGTATACCGCACCTTTAAGTAACTTCACTCAGTAGTACACATTCTCTTGTAGTTATTTTTTTGGTTTAGATTATAATTCCTTACCTTTATAAAATTTACTAATTTTCAACGGGAAGAGCGAACAAATATCCTAACCGCTAGTTAGCAGCCATATAGCAACAATAAAAATATTTTAAAAATAAAATGAAATTAATCTTGGGTGGCGTGTGAGCGCTACGGGATCCAATGTTTCAAAAGACGAAAATTTAGCAAAATCAAAACGATGTTTCGAAAAAAATTCTTTTTTATATGGAATACTATGAAGCTACAATCACTCCAAAAATTTAATGCGAGAAAAACTGGTCTGGGTAACCTGGTAAAATTGTATAGAACCTGGAAAAACCATTTACAATGATGTGGTTATGTTGCTTAAAAATAAACCATCAATCCAGAAAAATCAAGCATAAAACACAAGTCCAAAAAGCTAATTCCCCAAAAAGTGGTTGATTTAGGTCTTACTAAAAAAATTAATACCATTTTTAACTCGTTCTCAAACTGATTTAAAATGCTCCAAGGGCGTGATATACCTACCATAGTGCTTTGAAAAAAAAAACAGAAGAAAAACACATTATTTTTCAATGTTTTATATCTTTAATAAATGACATTGAATTCAATGCATTAAAAGGCGGAAATTCTAGCAAAAGCCAAAACAAAGTTTCAAAAAAAGGCTTATATTAAATGGAATAGTATAAAGCTACAAAAGTCTAAAAACTAAATGCCAGAAAAGACTCAAACAAGTCTCTTTAAAACCTGTAAATTAATAACAGATTTTGTGAAATTTTCAGAAAAACAAAACTCGATAAAAACAACACGTGTAAAAGCTTTATTTTGCGTTTTTAAACCATTAATAAAACTTAATTCACATAAACTTCCCACAAAGTGAATTAAGCTTTAACATGAGTTAACCAGCTGTAAATACCACGGTAAAGTTTTTGTTAAATTAAAAGTCGCCTTATATTAAATCTGAATTTTTCCTATTTTTTTTCGGACTTAGAACTTGATATTTGGTTTTAAAAAGTCGTTAATATTTTTTGAAACTTTGTTTCGGCTTTTGCTGGAATATAACAATATAATCAATATCGTACACACTTCGAAATCTTTTTAGACTTATGTAGCTTTATACTATTCCATTTAACATAGGGCTTTTTTTCGAAACTTTGTTTCGGCTTTTGCTAGAATATAACAATATAATCAATATCGTACACACTTCGAGCAGGAAGCAAATAATTATTTAATTTAATAATTATATAATTCAGACTGTGTATTAACGTGGTTAAAATTCGCGAAAAATTGCGAGAAACCGCGCACATTCAACGTATTATAAAAAAATTTAAGCAACCTGATTTTGCTCAATCTTTCAGAAAAAACTCAGAAAAGTATGTTTTAACAGCGTACCAAGCGGCGTTTCTTATCTCCTACTAATAGAAAAGGTTTTTTTTGGGACCAGGTTTTTTTCGCCGCATCGGCTGTAGTGATGACGTCATGGAAAAACATTGTTTCCTAACATTTTCAAAAGATAGCCAAGAGTCTAAGCTATGCTACTATATATGTCCCGCACCTATTCTAACCTCTGTTATAGATATATAACATTTCTAATTTCGAGTTTTTTCGCTAGTCCGCATCATTTTTGTATATACTATAGTTTTCTAGCTGTTTAAAGTCGATTGATTTAATGATTTTAATCAAATTATTTAATTTTAGCCAAAAACTGTAAAATTAACGTCACATAAACTTTTTCAATGTTATTATTTTTGTGAGTTTGCACTACTTTTTTATAATTTGTCGAGATCTATCAAAAACATAATATAACCCAAAAAACTTTGTATTATACACTGCGTTTTTTAATAAAAATTATGCAAGAAAAAATGCAACATTTCAAACACACGCGACTTTCTATGCATATACCGCTGGGGCGGGTCCACTAGACGAGTGCTGAATAGGTGCTATCTTAGCACGTTGTTTAAAACTCTTGCTAATGTTTTAATTTCTGGGTTGTTTCTTGAGAAAACTTTTGGGACTCTTTCTTTAGATAGAATAATTTAATATTAAAGAGTTTTATGCATATTTGTTTGAAATAAAACTTAATAAAGCCTTATACTGTAGTTAGGAGTTTTTCTAACCCGTAACTAGTGAGTTAATAGTTTGTATATACAACAAATATGTATAAAATTAATAAAATATCAGTTTGTGCCATGTAAGCAAGAAGTTCTGTTAGATTTTTTTGAGAAAAAACCCAGAAATTTAAACATTAACAAGACTTTTAAACAACGTGCTAAGATAGCACGTAGTCAGCACGCGTTTAGTGGACTTATTTTAAAAAGAAATTTACAGGTATTGTTAGACAGGGAATTTTAATTGTTGGTTAAAAGTTTTAAAAAAATTAATTTTTAAACAGATATGTTTTAACAGCGTACCAAGCGGCGTTTCTTATCTCGTACTAATAAAAAAGTTTTGTTTTTTTTGGACCAGGTTTTTTTCACCGCATCGGCTGTAGTGATGACGTCATAGAAAAACATTTTTTCTTAACCTTTTCAAAAGATAGCCAAGATCCTAAGCTGTGCTCCCATATATGTCTCGCACATATTCTAACCTTCGTTATGGATATATAACGTTTCAAAGTTCAAGTTTTCTTGCCAGTCCGCATCATTTTTGTATAGACTAAAGTTTATTGCACAGGTTAAAATAATTAACACTAATTTGCAATATATAAATTGCAAAACTTCATCATATCAAAATTACTAATAAACAATAAAATACATTAATACAATATAAAAAAAGATACTAATTATCAGTTAAGAAGTTCGAAATTTTTTTTTACAAAAGCTAAAAACAATTGCATATATTTTTGCGAAACATGTTTATTGATGTTGACATAACAACTTCGTTGGGCAGCGAATTCCAATCATCAATGACTCTATTACTAAAACAGTTTTTAAAGCTATCCAACCACAAGTTCGTTTTTTTAATTTCAAGGCATTACCACTTGTTTGAGAATCTATACATAATGAAAACAATTTTCTATGGTCAAAATCAGTGTACCCATGTAAAATTTTAGAAGTCATAATTAAGTCAGTTTTTCTTCTACCCAAAAACAAAGGTTCTAAATTTAATTCCTGTAAACGTGTTTGATAAATCTACATGTGGAAATGAGCACCTCATATAGAGCCTACATGTAAAAACTTTTTGCACATGCTCAATGCATTCTATATCTTTTTGCATATATGGTGACCAAACAATAGATTCAAACTCTAGCAGAGGTCGTATGTATGTAATGTAAGCTTTTAAAAGTGTGCTCATATTTTTTGTGAAAACCCACAAAAAATTACTGAAACTCTTTGCAACTCTTTTGCTGCAATTTCAGAGCAATGTACTGAAAATTTGAGATCAGAACAAACAAAAATACCTAAATCCCGGACTTGATTAACATTTTTTATGTTGTTAGATTTTATTGTATACTCGTATTTTGGATTTTTATGTCCTAAAGACAAAACTTGACACTTTGGAAAGGGAAACTTCTAATTTCCACGTTTCGCACCATTTGGTGAAATTATTTAGAGATTTTTGAAATTCTAAAGAAGTGACATTATCTTTAAAAACACAAAAAATTTTTGTGTCATCTGCAAACAGACACTACATTCTGGTCCCAAAGCTTCTGATAAATCATTTATGAACAGTATAAACAGAAGAGGTCCTAAGACAATTCCATGCGGAACCTTGCTGATTACCTGTTCAAAATCTGAACTTTCAGATTCAATGACAACTTTTTGACGCCTAAATTTTAAAAATTCTGAAATCCAATCTAAAAGTTCATAACAAATGCCATAAGCTTTAAGTTTTAGTAATAACTTACGATGACTGACCTTATCAAAGGCCTTACAAAAATCAACATATACAATATCCACTAAGTATTTGCAATTTATACTCAATTTCCATTCCTGAAAACAGGCTAAAAGCTGCAGACCTACTGATCTTCCAACTAAAAATCCAAATTGATCTTTACTTATTATATTATTTTTAAAACAATAAGACAAAATACTATCAAAAATAACACTTTCCATAGTTTTGCAGCAAACGATAGTCAAACTCACTGGTCTAAAATTATTGGCAATAGAGCTAACCCCTTTTTCAGAAACAGGTGGCACTAATGCTTCTTTCCAAAATTCGGGTATGGCACTAACTTGCATTGATAATTCAAAAATTTTTGCTAAAGGTCCAGCTAATTCAAAAGCTTCTTGCTTTAAATAGAAAGCTGGGAGATTATTGGGTGTTTGAGAAAACTTGTTTGGAAGTGATTTTAATTTTTTTAATACAATTTCAATTGGGAAACTAACGCTATAAATTCCGACATTATTGGGAACTCTATCAAGAAAAATTGGTAAATTACCATTATCTACAGTAAAAATCGAACAAAAAAATTTTTGGAAAATATCGAACTTTTCTTTAGTATTGTTTGTTAGTGAGTCGTCATTCCGCATTATTGATCCAATAACCGAAGATCTTTGTTTAAACTTTTTATTTGCATATTGATAAAAAAAATTATATTACCATTATTTAGAGTTTTATCTTCAAGATTTTCATAAAGTTTTTGCATGGCATTTTTGTAAGTTTTGGCACAGGACAAGATGCCACTTAGATTTTTGTTTAAAATTTTTTTGTATAGCGCAATGATTTTTTCTAGTATTTATTAGTTTTGTTTTATAATGATGTAAATCAAAAAATTCGAAGTACTGAATAAGTCGTATTAGGGATGTGCTCAGATTTCATTTTTTGTTTGACATCTGCAAATGCAGATACAAAAACATGCGGTGGCGTGCCCAGGATTTCATTTTGGAGGGGGTATATACTAACCCTGAGGGGGGTCCGGTGGGTGGCAGGGAGAGAAAATTTTTAATTTAAGGCGCTAAAATACACTAGAAATTTTAATTCCAGATGATAATTAGACCTGTGCACTGCACACCGGGTTTTATTGGGGGAAGAAATTCCAAAACGAGGGAAGCACAGCGGGGCAACTTTTTTGAAACAAGAAGGGGGGCAGGCAGGGAAGAAAGAAAAAAAGGAGAAAAAAGAAGGGAAAAGGGAAAAAAGGACAAAAAAGCGAAAATAATGTACAAATAGGTCTAAAATGGCTTAAAATACATTTAAATAAATAGGCTAAAAATTGCAAAAATTTCGCGTTATCATAGGTCAAAAATGGCATTATAATTTTAGGGTACTTTTTTATTTTTTGGCAGGGGGCAATAAAATGGGATGGGGGGCGGCAAATCCTTCAATAAAGCGGACCGTGCACAGGTCTGTGATACTTAATACAAAACTTAATGTTTTTTATCCCTATACATTTAAAACATGTGTTTAAAACATTAATAAAAGGTTAATAGTGTTTATAGTAGTTTTATTTAACATGTATACCTTAACTATTGAGCGGCAAAACTGATTTGGAATCGAAACGCTAAGACAACTTGTCAATTTAAACTACCCGTGAAGCAGGAAAAATTTGGTTTTTTGACTATTAATATGCTTTTGGAAGGCATCAGGAAAGTTTCTTTATTAATATTTAAGAAAAAAAAATTTCTCTTCCAAAATTCAAAAAAACGTAAGGGAAACAAAAAAAATCTGGCTTTGCCGGATTTCGGGGTGGGCGGGGGGCGGCCGCCCGCCCCCCTGGGCACGCCACTGCAAACATACATGGGCACGGGGGGTGGGTTGGGAGGTTAACCCTCCAGATTCTGAGAAGGGGGTTTAACCCCCCACTCAGAAGTGGGGGGGGGGAGAAAAGGTTAACCCCTCAGTTTTAAAAAAAATAATGAAAAAAATGTTTTTAAAATGACTTCTAACTGCCTCTAAACTTAAGTTTTGAGATCAAAATGAATGTTTTAAACAGTAAAAAGCTCAAAAATGCGATAAAAAGGGATTTTTGACCTCAAATTAGCGTTTTTTACCTTTTTTTAAATTGAAAAAAAATATGGGTAAAATGCACTCAAAAAAAACGATAGGAATAGTTTGCGTTTCTTGGATTTTAACCCCCCCATTTGGGGTTTAACTAACCCCCCATTCCGGGCGGGGGGGGGCGCCCCCCGCAACCCCGCCCAACCACTATCCTTATTTTTCCTCCGGTCCGACCGTTTCAGGGGGGCGGCCGCCCCCCCCCCTCCGGCCCCCCCCTGGCTACGTCCCTGCCATGTATGGATACATTTTACAACTGCGGATTTTTGTAAACAAAAATTCACGGATGCAGATGTCAGATGTCACTAATGCCGATGTCTAATTAATGGTTTCTTACCATATTTATGTGGTTTTAATTTTTTGGAGTGTATTTTACAACCCATATTGCTTTTTTGTTTAGAAAGAAAAATAAATTAAAAAATGCTAATTTTAAGCAAAAAAGTGTTTTATTGAATTTTTGAGCTTGTAAAAAAACGTAAAGAGGTGAATCGTACAAAAAAGTCTAGCTTCCTTAGCCAAGCCAGACCATTCCTTTAGCACAGCCGAACGCAACCGTTACCTACGGAATTTTAATCAGCCATTTATTTATAACCCCATATGCTTCTGAGTTCAGTTAAATTAGACTTTAAAAAATAATAAAAATAAAAAAAATAAATTATGTTATGTTATTTCTTTAAACTTTAATTATTTGGTTTAAATAAAACCATTATTTATAAGCTTAATTTATAGTTTCACCATGTTTGTATGCCTTAGCAATTGAATGACAATGATCTATTTAAATTGAATGTCTAATATAAAATCTACACTTTCTACAAAGCCAAAAAAATTTCAATTTTTGTGTATTTTTATGCTTTTGTAACACATCACGAATTTTTTATGATAAAACCTATGTAATAAACAATGTAAACCAGGCATAGGCGTAGCCATAAGAGGAGGGGGGTCTGCACCCCGCTTTTAGGTCGACAAGGGTAAAATTTGGAGTTAGACACCCCTTTGGGCCAGCAAGAGTAAAAAATTGGAGGTCTAGAAAGGCCATTTTTTTAAAAATTTTCTCGTCCTTCGCTCCGCTCAGCACTCGATTGTTTTTTTTTCTTAAATGCCCAGATTAAGCTTTTATTTTTTTAAACTTTGTTTTTGAGATTTGCTTAATTTTGCAGAATTTTTTATGGCAAATAGTAGAACCATAGGTGAGCACGGTTGGGGAAGCTAGGGGGGGTGGTTACCCAGGGTAAATCGAATTTTGAATTCTAGGAAGGGGGTCCCAGGGGAGTCCGGACCCCCCGTAGCTTTTTAGGGGGGTCTACCAGGGTGCGAAATTTTGAAATCTAGAGGGGGGTCAGGTGGGGTCTGGTGTCTAAAGCAAAACAGTTTTAAACCATAATAACTTTAATAATTGTTCTTTGTATAGGATAATACTACATTTTATTGAATAAAAAGCCATATTCATGTATAAAAAGGGTGTAAAAGCATGAATATGTGATGAAAATTCATGTTTTTGGAAGAAAATTTAGTATAAAAAAGGTACCTAAAATTTTCCCCAGGGGGGAGGGGGGGGTCAGATTTCAAAATCTAGAGGGGGGTCAGGGGTAAAAAATTTGGAAATTTGGGGAGAAGGGGGGGCCTAGATTTTCATCTAGGGGAGGTGTCCCAAAATCTCAAGGCTAGGGGGGTGGACCTCACCCTGCACCCCCCCTTTCTCACCTATGAGTAGAACTTATTTTATATTACATTGTGTAGCAATTTTTATGAAGTATAGGTTTAAACTTAAGAAATTAAGAAAGCTAAGATTTTTTCAAATTTTATTTTTTCTTTTTGTACCCTCTCTTGTACAGTAGAAGACGCTTATTCCGAACTAGTCTATAGTTCTCTAATCAACTGAATACTGTTCTGAAGAATACCATAATTATCTATTATACTCTACGTCAGTCATCATCAAAGTTTATAGATAGATGGTTGTAGGTCCGATTATGGAGCAAAATTTGCTGAATTGTAAAGTGTTTTTAGACCTAAAATTAAATTTGTTAAGCTAACAAAATATAGATTTTTAGGCCTTAAATGTGTATAAAAGTACTTTTACCAAAAAAACGTGTCTTTGACAATAAAATTAGCCAAACGGTAAATATAAGACCAAAAATATTTTGGGGTGTCTATAAGATTTAAATGTCTATATAAATGAAACAATTTAAAGCTACCTAAACTTTTTTTTTACTTTTTTTTGTCTCAATTTATCAATTACATCCCCAGCAATCACAACCATGTAAAGTTTGCTAAAAACGTTGTTAAACGGTTGTTTTATATTCTTGAAATAAACTATACTGTTTATGATGCTTACGTGAGTGTACGTACGTCTTATTATTTTTATTTTAGGCTGAAATAGAGGTGCCAGAAATCGAGTGGTGGGACTCCATTGTTATTCCCGAAGGAACACCTGGGTAACTTTTGCAAGCTTCTTTAAGAAAAGTGCACTCAAAAAATTTTCAGAGGTTGTCTGTCTCCAATAATACAATTCTAGAAAATTAAACAAATAATACAATTCTAGAAAAATCATCCCCATCCCATGCCCAAGGTGGCCCAGAAAGAGTAATGTAATGAGCCCAATATTGGCTTAAACACTAAGGTCTCTCCAATTTAGGAAACCGCCATTTATAATCTATATCTAATCTATAGTAATATTTATAATCTATAAAGAAACCGCCATTTATAATCTATATCTAATCTATAGTATATTAAGGTTGGTTAATTTAGTTGTTTTTTTTTCATTATTTTAAATACGCTTTTAATTATAACGCTGTTATACAGTGGCGTAGCACAACTATAATAATGACAACAAAGATACAAAAAGCTGTATATAAATACTGTATTTGACTGGTACCTCCTAGCTATTGAAATACGCATAAATATAATAGCAGAAATAAAAAATAAACAAAAGTGCCTACCCATCCATCACATCAACAATAAACATCAATATACAAAAAAGTTGCCAGCATTATAATTCCTATGTCCTAGCTGTTGGAAACATCGCTTGGTACTTAAAAGTTTTTTCCTTGGTTTCTTAGATTCGTTTTGGGCAATACTTATATCCTGATAACCTTTGTAAAAATAAACACTTTGTTAGCAATCTACAAAAATTGTTGTGAGCAGTGTCAGCCATACATGAGCAAGTTGGTCTGGAGTGGGAGGGGTTAAACCCCAAATTAGGGCGAGGGTTAAAATCCCAGAAATGCAAAATATGCATATCGTTTTTTTCTGGAGTGCATTTTACCCATATCGTTTTTCGATTTTGAAGGAAAAATAGGTAAAAAACGCTAATTTTAGGTCAAAAAGTCCTTTTTATTGCATTTTTGAGCTTTTTATTGCTTAAAACTTTTATTTTGACCTCAAAACTTAAGTTTTGGAGGCAGTTAGAAGTCATTTTAAAGACTTTTTTTCTTCATTTTTCCAAAATTGGGGGGGTTAACCTTTTCTCCCCCCCACTTCTGAGTGGGGGGTTAAACCCCCTTCTCAGAATTTGGGGGGTTAACCTCCCAAACCCCCACCCCGTGCCCATGTATGGTGTCAGCCATACATGGGCATAGGGGGAGGGGTAGCCTAGCTTTGAAATTTTGGACCCCCCCCAAAAAAAAATCTAAGGCCCCCCTCCCCCCAAAATTTTTAAATTTTGACACCTTACCCCACTCTGGAATTCTAAATTGACGCCTTCCCCCCTCCCTTTCCGAGCCAAATTTTGGGTATAAATTTAAAAATTTACTGTCACAAACATGGTTTTGTAGGGAAAAAACGTATTTTTGTTTAGTTTTTATACATAAATAGCCTATTTTAGTATATAAAACTCCATATTAGTGCTAAAACACTTACACAAAAATGATTTAAGGTGACTTTGTTTTGAAACCGGACCCCCCTGACCGCTCTCTAGATTTCAAACTGGTCTACACTGGGTCGACCCCCCTAAAGCTAGGGGGGTACGCCCCCCTCCTTGACCCCCCTCCTAGCT
>JASAMX010009190.1:0-11248 GCA_030248175.1 Microlaimidae sp. YZB2_3 | reverse complement strand
AGTTGGTTTTAACTTGATTTTAAGCTTTTTGCTTGGGATTGGTTGGATGACCGCCTCAGCTTTGACCAGGGTGTCAAATTTGGTTCTGAGCTTGCTCGGCTTTAAGTTCATTCTGCTCAAACGACCCTAAATTCAATTTCAGTAAGTAGCTGAATTTTGGGCCCCTTAAAAAAGAAACCCTTGAGCAAGGAGCAATAGCCCAATACTTGTGTCAGTAGAGCATTTTCAAGGTACCCCAGTACAAGTTCCCCAATCAAATAGAATCACTCATAAAACTACATCAGCTTCTTTATATATTATTGTTATTATATTTTTTATAAGTGTTATACTTTGAATATAATTCATAATTGCATTCTATTTCTTTGACGTTTTACCTCAAAGAAATTAAAAAAAATAACTGTTAAGTTATGACATTTTTCTTGTTACCATCCGAAATTTAGTCTCCTGTAGTACATGTCTGTACTGATATTTAAGTGTGTCTTTTAGTTGTGTATTTGTGTGTGTTTTAACCTGGACCAAGCCATAGGATTGAAGCTTGGTTAGATAGATTTTTTCTGTTGTATGGACCTTTAGTTTATGTTGAATTGGAGTGTTGATTTTTAAAGATATAATAAACAATACATTCAGTTTTCTAAATAGTTTTGTGTAAAGAAAAATGAATAAACAGAACTTTTTAATTTACAAACAGAAAAAAACAAACAATTTAACTAATCTGACAATTTAAATTTTAATAATTATTTCTTAACTAATCGTTTAAAAGCAGCAACTTATCCAGACTTTTAAATCACATATTTAGCTATGAATTCACTATCTATCTAACTTTCGTAGGACATTGTGGAGAAAAATATCAAAACTTAAGTATAAGCTTTTCAGAACTTATTTGAAACTCAAATAAGGCGATTTTTTTAGACTTCCCCGTTTAAATCATCAAAAACCCATTATGACAAATCCATTTATGTACCCTTAGGGCTCACTGTGTTATTGATATTTATCGAATGTGAGAGTAATCTAAATTTGGAGAGGCACTAATATCCTAGAAATTTAACACCTATTTTCCTATTTTTCTATTATTATTATTTTATAACCGTTTTCTCAGTTGATTGCATGCCTTTTGCTGCAATTTTTCTTCCAATAATTGCGCAACTTAGAAACATTCATAAAATATGTAGCAATAAAAATATACAGCGGAAATTCTTTTAAATGAAATTTAAATTGAATTTTAATCAATCCTTTTATTTATATTTGTACCCAAAATAGAGTGTTATGTGGTTTTCATTGGTTATATTTTGGTTGGTGGTCATTGTTTTGTTTTTCTGTAAAAGCATATTAGGTATTCATTCTAGGACATAACATTTCCCCTTAAAAACTTTGGTTGTCCTCAGACAGTAAAAAACCATAGTTGTTATGCAAAGAGGTCACTACTATTCTTGTTGTTGCTATTTTTAGTTTTCTGCGGTTTAGTTTTCTGATTATCTTGGTAAGGACGGGGTGCCTGAATTGGAAAAAACGGTTTTTACATGCCTCTTACCTGCCTCCATCAGAAATTTTGCTGCCTCTTACTTGTCTCCTACCTGCCTCCACCCCGCCTCCTATCTGCCTCCAAGGCAGTTTTAGCTGCTTCCTACCTGCCTCCTAACCTGTATATGCTTTAACATAGGAGGCAGGGTCATCTGCCTCTACCTGCCTTCGAGGCAGTTTTACCTGGTTCCACCTTGCCTCCATGCTGCCTCCGAGGCAGGGTACCCTGCTTCCTACCTGCCTTCAGTCTTCCGGTGGCAAGTTCAAGGGCCGTCCTTACCGGGTTATGGTGGAATGATTAAAAGATTTCAGGCGGTCATTTCTTTGGCCGTCTCGTCTCGTCCATTTTTGGACGATAAAGTTGCTCCTTAAAAAGGTTCCATTTGGCTGGCAAATTGCTGCGTTCCCTCAAATCATAAGTAGGCGCCAAATTTTTTAACTGCACATGCAGGAGGTTGCAGCTTCTGCCTTTAAAAATACCGTCTTAAACTGCTTCAGTTTGTGTTAATTGTTTATGCTTAGGAGTTTGCAGGCTGGTGAGGCCTTCCCCGTGCCATGACTGCTCTCTAAAAAGTGGCCCTAAAAAATTTGTTGAAAAAAAAGAAAAGTCGTAAATCACATTTTGATTAAATTAACGAAATAAGTAGGTTAGAAAAGTGTTGCTATAATATTAGTTGATTGAACGAAAAAATTTGTAAAATTAACTTAGAAAAATTTCGTTAAAATTGATAATTGCTCTCTTCATATTAAACATACGGTTTTGTCTCGTGCGGCGGTTTTTTTTTATAATTAGGTTTACCACTAGTTTTGTTTGACTATTTATATAAATATATTCTACGAAAATAATCAAATCTATGTGTAACTGAAGTCAAATTCTTTTAACCTTCATTGTTTTGTTTTATGTTTATTAATAACAAAAATAATTGTTTTAAAACAAAAAATAAGGTTCGGGCAATTTAATCCGACTTTTTTCAAAGTTTCAATATTTACCACGGGACGTTTCCTTTGATTTTGTTCTAAATATACCAAACTTGTGAGGATATTTTGTTGAAAATATTGGAAATTCTTCGCTATTGTTAAAACAAAATTACTTTGCAAAGAAAAAACTCCAAAGACGCTGATGATTTCTATGGAATTAAAATGGCAGAAATTGCTTGTGTGTGCACTGACTTTAAATCCTTAGTTTGAAGTGTGTAAAATTTTCTGCTAGGGATTTTGAGGTTTTTGCAACACTTATTTATTTTTTTTTAAATGTGAAATCTGCACTTTCGTTTACAAAACAAATAAAGGAAGGACAGACTAAGGTAAGAAATGTTTTGTCTTTTAATTAAAACAATCTTATATTTGAAAAGTAACCATAAATCACTTTTTTCTTCACCCTTAAAATGGTTAAATAAGAAAAAATATGAAAAAATGTTTGGCCGAAGAAGGACTTTTCTTCTCGCCATCGCGCTGAAACTAAAATAAAAGTAAAATTTGGAAGTTAAAACTATTGTTTTGAATTTTTAATTTATTATGCTTGTTAAGTATTATAAATTCTTGCTTCATGTAAACCTATTCTATGTATCCTTTAACCGGAGTTTTATTGGAAAAAATTTATTGTAAGACGGGAGTTTCACTAATTTTTTATTAAGCCTTTAATAAATAAAAAAATCGTAAAAGTTACTAATTAAGTGAGCGGATCCTTTCCCGTTAAAAAATTCGTAGAAACTTACTAATTTCTACGTTATATTAACCAATCACTTTTAAGAGAGTGGTTCTCCATTCTATTATTTTGTGCCACTCCACGCGCGTTTGCACGGGGTGAGGACACCGCTGCTTTTATAGTCGCTGGATGATATTATCATTTCTCCAAATTTTGTGTAACACCAAAAAACAATTGCGTAAATAATGATTAGGGTAAAGATGTTTTGCCATTAGGGTTTAGATAGCCAAATCTTTATAGAAAAAAAGGAATGTTTAGCGCGAAAGGGGATAGATCGTTTAAAAAAAGATATTCTGTTTAAGCCCAAAAAGAAACCAGTACGAAAGTAGTGCAGCCGCTTTGGAACAATAAATTAATGTTGATAATTGTACCAAAAGCCTTAAAAATGTCCCAATTTGATCAAAAATTCAAAAACTCATTCTTCAACTGGCCTTTTAAGTGATAATTTACCAGAATATTTGCAGTAGTCTTATGTGACAAGAAAACTATCACCCTAAGAAAATAGCAAACGTAGGACACAACAGCGTTTAATCCACCCATTTTTTGGTTTAAAGCTACGCCTGGTCCAGATTTTCACCACACTTGACTGGGTGATTTGGCCACACTTGAATCTCGTAAATGCCATTTTTCTCATAGAATAATAAAAATGTGGAATAGATTGATCACTACCGTAGTTTTATCCACTTCACTAACATCCTTTAAAAATTCGTTAAATTTAATTAATCCTAAACAGTATTGTAAAGTATATTATTAATATTTTTAAAATCATATTCTATAATTTTTTATTACTGACATAATTATAATCTAATATTTTGATTCTAATTGGATTTGTTGTCTAGTTGGAAATCTTTTTAAAATATGTGAATGAAATGAACGAAAATATGCAGAACAATTAATTTCAATGTAGAATTAAATTAAGTTTATAATTCATCTTTTTATCTATATTTTTTTTTTAAAATAGAGTTTTATGTACTTGCCATATTTTGTCTAACAGCGAAAAAATCGGACATTTGTGGGATTTTTGTGGAAAAACAGAAGATTTTCGTAAATATGCAAATGGAACCCCACTAAACTCACAGTTTTTAGTTATTTGTTTACCCATAGCAATTTTCCTTGCAATGTAGGTTTAGGTTTGCCTTTTGTATTTTTGATGGAGTCTGTAATCCTTTTAGAAACACAATGCTGGCGGCTTTTTCGGTATATTTATAAGTATTGTTGGTGTGATGAGCGGCACGTTATTTGTTTTTTCTGCTATTATAATTATATTTATATTTACATGTGTTTAAATTAGTACAATACAAGTTTAAGTGCAATACTTATACTAGCTTTTGTATCTCTCCTGTCTTTGTATTTACATGGCAAAATAAGGATTGTTTGATTGACTGAAAAAATAGCAACATGGTAAGTTTTTCTACGTGATCTGATAGAGTTTGAAAAATTTCAGTATCATAATATATAGCAAAATTATAGTATAAACCACAATAATTTTTTCAAAAATTTTGTAAAAAAATGAATTGATCCTAAAAAATTGGAATGAGGATACAGTTTAATAGGTACTATGTTGATAGTACTTTTTTTATTGTTAAAAAACTTACGAATGGCTTGGAATCGAAAAGCTATGCAATTTATTTTCCAAAAATATGCGATCAGTATCATTTATAAAAAAATGACAATAAACAATTAAATTTGTTTATTGTCATCAACAAATTTTATTGTTTTTTATGTTAATTTTTTACGTTGCAATATGTATTAATATTCATTCACATATTGCTGTTTTCCAATTAATTTGATTTATTGTTATTGTTTTTACTTTTTGCACCGAGTAAGAAGATCCCAACCTCCTTTAAAAATAGCGCTAGGGCTCCTTTAAATAAGAAAGAGTTTTTAAAAATCAATTACGGAAATTGTGCAACTTGCAAGAGCCCTCCAAAGAAATGGAAACAAAGAATTTTTTGGCTTAGGGTCCTCTGCTGAAAGCAGTTGAACATGTTTTTTGTTTTATAATATTTTTAAAAATGAATTTTCTTTTAGTTACTTGCACACAGATATTTTTATAAAACCACGGCTGCAAACGCATTCTCGTGAATGGAGCGAAAAGTTATTTGAATTATTTTTGCCTGAATAAGCGTCTTTTACTGTACGAAAGAGGGTACAATAACTATTAGCGCCAATAATATGTAGGTGGAAAACTGAGAAACATAGAGCGACTTGTACATTTTACGGTTTAAAATATTTCCAATATTTATTGGTTCAAAATCTCGACCTCTTCTTTTCAAAAATTTTAAATACTTTTTAATATTACAAAAGCAAAATTAGTTTTTGGGGATTTTGAATTTTTTTCCGCTTTGTAGGTACGGTGTCGGGGACCTCCTCCCGGGTCTATCCCCCCTCCTCCTCTTCCTCGCCTGAGCTTTCCCCTCTTCTTCCCTGGGGTAAAAATCCGGGACAGTCTTTCCCCCCGGAAAAACCATCCCGCTAAAACACCGGTTAATTCTTTCCCCCCTCGGTAAATTCTTTCCCCCCGGAAAGACTATACCGGTTAAAAACCGGGATATTCTTTCCCCCCTCTTTTTTATATTGTTGTTTGTTTTTTATGAGTTTTAGCTTGGTTTTAAGGTTTTGCTTAGGCTGCTTAGGGAAACTGAGGTTTAAAATGGTTAAGGTAGCTCATGAGTTTTATTTCAATAATTTTAAGAATTTATGAAAGTATCATGATAACAAAATAATCATTTTAATTTAATGACGTGTTTTTGAAGAATGCGCAGAAATAATATTATAAACTTTATGCAAATTTTTGAAGGGGGGAAAGAATATACCGGTAAAAACTTTCCCCCTGATTATAACGCTAAAATAGAAAATTACAAACAAAATTAAAATCGTGAATAAAAATGTTTTAATGGAATTTATTACACAAAAATTGGTATTTGAGCTAATAAAGGTACAGCTATTCAAATTATTTTTAAAAATTCTAAGTTTATACGATTTAAAATTAAAAAGCATGGGGGAAAATCTATCCCGGTATATTCTTTCCCCCGGGGAAAGGATTTACCGAGGGGGGAAAGAATATCCCGGGATAGTTTTTCCGGGGGGAAAAACTATCCCAGGATAGTTTTTCCGGGGGGAAAAATTTTTAGGGGGGAATAAATATCCCTTGACAACGGCGCTGCTGGGCGCTTGGTTCCCAGTTTTTTAATGTTTTAATTACAGAAAATGCCCAATTTAAAAGTTTGGAATGGACTTTTTAAAATCAATTTTTAAATTTTGAATATTTTTACAACTAAAACTTTGAAAAAACCTATGTATGTTTAAAATTAGTTTCAAAGCACGAATTTCAACTTTATTTTTGCTAATTCGAAATCATTGTTCTCAAAAATACTATTTTAGTGATAATTTCCTACTATTGTGATGTTTAATTAAAAAATCAACATTTATTTAGCACAAACCGATATATTAAAGCATTTCAACGTGGTGAAACATATCATGGTGTAGCAATTTTTATGAAGTATGAACTTAAGAAACTATGAAACCTAAGATTTTTTCAAATTTTATTTTTTCTTTTTGTACCCCTCTCGTACAATAAAAAACGCTTATTTAGAACTAGTCTATAGATGTAAAAATTAATTGAAGGATTTTGAAAAAAGGTTATTACAAATAATTAATACAATAATTTATTTTTACCAATTATTTAGGAGTATCAATAGTATCTTAGAACTATTAAAATAATTTTTTCAGTAGGATATAATTATTTTCGTAAACAAAAGTTTCTACTAAATAGAAGAATTTTTGATAAGTACCTAAATATTACTTCTTATGTACTCAGTACTCAAAAGCCTAGTGCAACACAAAAATATTACTACGTAAGATGCTGTTTTAAATTTGTTGATATTGAGTGTGAAATTGAGCAGATGGAACTGTTTAATTTCATGAGTATTATTACAAGTTTTAAAGAAGTGTAACAGGTCTTGTTTATAGTATTTTAGTTTTTTTTAAAGTTTATAACAGAAAGTAAGGATGAAGTTGTTGTTTGTAGCTGCTTTAGGTAGCGTTTTTTGTTTAGTTTGTTTATTTGTCACAGATTAATAAAATGTTTTATAAATATTAATTGGAGTCTCCAGTAAACGATTTTAATATTTTATAACACAAAATTTTTGTCGTTGTTTTCTTTGATTACAAACAAAAAAAAAACAGACAAAAAAGTTACTAATAATTAAAATATATGAAATAGGATAAATATTAAAATACTTAATGTGGTTTTAAACTATTTGGTATTGGATTTGTAAAAGATATTGGAACTTAATATTCTAAATAGATTAGATCAGATTAAAATCGGGATTAATTGTCAAAAATTTTATATTGGCGATTTTAAGTGTGCTACTTACAGGCTCTAACTTCCACCTTTTTGGTTTCAGGTTTTCTAAAAAAGATAACAAGCGCGATTTGGACTTCTTTTTGCTTTTGCAGATATTTTGCGTGTTACCTAATTTTTTGTAAATTTTTTGTTAAAAATATTTTTTTCTGATTTTTAAAGGAAATACAACGCTTGCTTAAGGACTTTTTGATTTATTTTAATTAAACAATAAATAAATACGTTATACTTTATTATTTTGTGCTGCTTCGTCAAGTTTTGGTATGTTGCTTTTAAGGTGTCTTCAAATTTAATATTTTCAATAATAAAATGACCAAGAAAACTTTAGAAAAAAAAACTCTAAATCAAGGTCTGAAAGCTTCTCGTGAGTCATTAAATTTTATATTATATGTATATGTTATTCTAAGATTTAAAAAAACTTACTGATATATATTATTTAATTTAATTATAAAGCTTTTTTAGCGTTTATGTGTGCAATTTTCTGCAATGAAGCTTCAGCTAACATGGTTTGCGATATATGTACAGATGCCATGGATGAAGCTCTTAAAGTTTTAGAAAACATACAAACTGAGGTGAGTTTACAAAAAGCTTTATTCCTCTGCCTGTTATTTAAGTTGATTAAATTAAATGACGTGGCTGCGACCAATCAGCGCAATGTAGTGCGCGGAGATGCTCCCCCTGTATTACCAGTCGAAAAACCTTTACCTTTAGTGTATTTTACAAAAAATAGGCGCAAATTTGTAAAATGAGAATTTACAAGGGTTTTTATGAAACAAGCCCCAGTGGTCAAAATCTTGTAAATAGTAAAAATAACAATCATAATCTTCGTTATACTATAACTTTATTTTTGATTTTTTTTGTTCTGAACTTTAATTCCTATTTAATAATTAAAATTAAAATAAAGTGCAATAGGAAAACTTAAAGAAAGCACATCTGACAATGAATGCGGTTGATCAGTTTTAAAATCAGATCAGCTCTAAACTGACTATCAGTTTGTTTAGAATGAAGCTCATAATTATAATACTAGTGTAACGAGAAGTAGAGGTTTAACTTTACATTGGTGAAATTTGTTAACTTAGATATTTTTTTTATTGCTTGTCATTAAAAAAAACTATAAGCTCACTTCAAAAAACTGCACTTTGAGCAGAAATATGTGAACCAAAAGCAGAATATTTTTTAAATAGTAAACATAAAAAATAATAATGTTTGTTGATGAGCGTTATATATCATTAATAGAAGGGTCAATTCATACTTAAATTATTTTAGGGTTAGTGGTAATTTTGCATAAATCCACGCTTGTGTTATATGGCTATATAACAATGTAGCATTAAAGCAATTGAACTCTTAAAAAAGCCCAAATGCTTTTGTTTTTTGTACGCAAAAACCTTTAGGGTGCATGGTTTATGGAACAATTGAACTTTAGCAATTTCAACTTTTGACTCTGAATTTCCCAGTTCTGGCTTTGGTTTAGGTTTGGTTTCAGGGTGCAGTTTTATGAGGAACTTGCCAAAAATTTCATTATAATTATAATAATTATTTAGTTTCAGGTATATATTTGGTAATCTTAAATAATCAGCTCAAGGTTTACCACTTTTAACTTATTATCAACACTTAATGTCAGCTCGAAGTTTTCCAAATAATACTAAGTTAAAATACGGGTTTTTTGTATTTTTTTTTATATTTCAGAAGCGAAATTTATATTTTTATCAGCCACATTTGAAAAGCAAAAAAATGTTAGAATATTTTTAGGACGACCTTCAAAAATTCGTGGACAATTACTGCGCGAAACTTTCTGGCTGGGAAAGCTCTCTCTGTTCAGGCGTTCTAAATGAAGTTATTAAGCTTCTCTTCAGTTTTCTGCAGCAAGACGTAACTGGAGCAGAAGTTTGCAGAGACGTTGGTCTTTGTGCCTGATTTTTTAGTTCCAATTTTTGAGATTTGAAAAAAATGTTTTGTTGCACTATAACTTATCTGAATAAGCCTATATTTTATTGAAAAATAAACAAGAGGATAACTTGAGAGTGAACCACACTTAAAATTTTGTATAGGTATGAATTAGTTCCCCGGGGCTCCAAGCTACGGAGCTCCAGAGTGGAGCAACCCCTGGAGCTCCACCCTATTTCTAAGTTCGTGAATAACTAAGGAGTGAAAGCATTATTTATTATATCAAAACTTTTTTTGAACTAATTTTTTCCAGAACGTATTTAAAACAATAACTACAAATACAGTTAGAGTCGTTCAAATTGTATTTCAAGGTTAAATAAGCTTCAAATCGCTCATTTAAGGGGCAGAGCTCCAGAACTTCCTCCACTTTAAATGGCTAGAGCTCCGGAGCATGATATTAGAGGGTAGGAACATCACTAGTATGAATACGGTTATGGTTTCTATAGTTGCAGGAAATGGTATGGCATTGCTATCTTAAAAATATGTCTATAATATCTTTTACAATACTTTATTATTGTTTAGATATAAAACTTAAAAATAAAAAAATTGAGATAATAACTTTTGGTGGCGACAATAATTTAATGGTGAGTCATGGAGCAAATACTTAATTTTTATAGCATAAACTTGTAATTTTAAAAATTAAAATACATAATTTAAGCTTAAATTTTATGTTTAACTTTAGGTTTAAATCAAAAATAGGCTAATTGATTTCAGTTTTTTTAGAGCTCTAAATTTAGCTGTCTTTTTATGTTTTCAAGAATTGTAACCTCCAAGTTTCTAAAACCATTAGTAATTAGTTTTATTAAAAGTTCCAAAAGACAGTAAAATAAAAAAAATACACTGGATGCTTTAAATATTAATTTAAATTGCAATAATTTCAATCAGTGTTATATTTGTATTTTTTTAATTATAATGTATAAAAATACGCTTTTAATGAGCGGTTTAGATAACGAATTTTTTAATGTAATAAAGTAACCTAATAAAATTAAAAAAAAATAAAACTCAGCATTTTTTACAATAAAAGCAATAGTTGGTTTTTAATCAATGAACTGGTAAGTTGTACAGATAGACAGATCAAACAAATAACAAATATAAAATATCAAATATAAAATAAATTAATATAATTTGACAATTAAAAATTCTCTCTAATAGAGCTGAAAAGGGTGATAAAACCATGAGTTTAAAATTAAACGAAAAAAAAGCATTTATGGTGTATTAAAAGCTTAATCAATATTTTTGTTTGGTGAAATCGTGATTATGTATTACGTAATTGTATAAGTTTGTACATTAAATAAAGTTTTTTAACAAATGAAATAAAAATTACCCGGATAAACCTAAATAAATATACTTTGTAATAAATATAGAAATTTATAGGCAAATAAAATCTAGCTGACCGCGATATTTGCAGTATTAAATCGACTATTTAACAACAAAAACATTCAAAATCTTTCACTAAAACGGATTAATAACAAATATTAAAAACTGTATTTTAATAATTATTTATCAAACTATTTAATTTGCAACCTTAATGCAAATTATTTAAGGGCTAAATTTGGTTAATTTTTGTATATTTTGTAAAAAAGGTGGAATTAAAAAAAATTATGCGTTCTTATTTGTTTTTTAAAAAAAACGTCATTACCGCACAATTTTAATTGGTCCCTTAATGTCTGCATTCTAATTTTTAGCGTCAGCCAGATATAATTCAACCATAGTTT
>JASAMX010009189.1:0-11649 GCA_030248175.1 Microlaimidae sp. YZB2_3 | reverse complement strand
ATTGCTTGATTTTGTGCTCAGTTTATGAATTTTTTAATCATAATAGACTAAATATTTTTTATTCAAATATTCTATGAGCTATAATTTATGCTTTCTTTACAAAAGTAATTGCATCAACCTTATTTATGATTGAATTTTAATCATAAAAAAATAGGTCGGACCCCCCTGACAAAAGGGGCTCCGCCCGTGACCACGTCTGGACCCCAGACCCCTCTTGCGGACGTCAAACTTCCAAAATTCCCCTCCCCCTCAATTCAATCCTGGCTACTGCGATGCAATGTACCACTCCTGTAATCAACTTATAACATGTATTAGGAATAAACACTTTGAAATTGAACGTATTTAATAATAACGAAAAATAAAAAATGTAAAAAAATAAAAAAATTATTAAAAAATAAACTTTTTCACTCAGTATATTTTCAAAAGTAAATGCTTTTGAAAAATATCCATAACATGTTATTTTCTAACCCATGCAACACAGGCTTTGCAATATAGCAACAAGCACTTCCCACAATTAAAATCATTAATCCACCTACTTATAGATAACTGGTCTGAAGCCCCCCCGTTTTATTGAGGGCCGCCAAAAATGAAAAAGTACCCTTATGACGCCATTTTTGACTATATGACGCCATCATCGCGAATTTTTTGGCAGTTTTTAGCCTATTTCAACGCACTTTTAAACTATTTAGAACTTACTTATTTCTGCTTTTTTCGTCCCTTTCTTTCTTTTTTTTTTCTTTTTTTCTTTTCTTTCCCCCCCGCTCGCCCCCCCCCCCCCCCCGGGTTAAAACGGGGGGGGGGTATTTTCAAAAATGGGGGAGGGGGGTAACGGGGGGCAACTTTTTTGAAAACGGGGGGGGGGCAAGCAGGGGGAAAGAAAAAAAAGAGAAAAAAAGGAGAAAAAAAGAAGGGAAAAAGGGAAAAAAGGGACAAAAAAAGCAGAAATAAAGGTAAAAATAGGTCTAAAATGGCTTAAAATACATTGAAATAGGCTAAAAACTGCAAAAATTCGCGATGATGGCGTCATCATAGGTCAAAAATGGCGTCAGATATTTTTAGGGTACTTTTTCATTTTTTGGCGGGGGGGCAAATCCTCCAATAAAACGGGGGGGCATTTTCAGACCGTGCACAGGTCTGTAAGTAGGGTGATTAATGATTTAATAAAAGTGCTTGTTTGTATCCAAAGCCTGTGCTTGTTTAGTGGGTTTAAAAATAACATGTTATGGATATTTTTCAAAAGCATTTTTACTTTTGAATATTGAGTAAAAGTTTATTTTTAAGTGATTTTTTTTATTTTTTACATTTTTTGATTTTTTACATTTATTATTAAATCGTTCAATTCAAAGTGTTTATTCCTAATAAGTGTTTTCATAAGTTGATAACATTCTACAGGAATATTACATCATGGCCATAGCCAGGATTTGAATTGAGGGGGAGGGGGAATTTTTTGGAAAAGTGTTTAGACGTCCCCGCAAGGGGGGTCTGGGGGTCGAGAGCCCCCCAACGTGGTCACGGGGCAGAGCCCCTTGTCAGGGGGGTCCAACCTCATACTTTTTATGATTAAAGTAAATCATAAAAAGTATGAGGTTGGTCGATTACTAAAAGCATAAATTTCTAGCTCATAGAATAATTGAATAAAATATTTCATCTTCTTTATCAATTAAAAAAATTCAATTAGACTGAGCACAAAATCATAAAATTTTAAGAAATACTACTAGATTTGTTAAAACTTTTATTCAGAATAAAATGATTTCAAAATTTTTTTTTATGCGTTTTGTGTAAAAATTTTTTACACAAAACGCGTAACAAAACGAACACCAACACAACGAACGTTTTTGACGAAATTATGGTTACAAGAGAAAACACAGTTTATAAAGAGTGTTAAGACACAAGCAGCGATAGCCCATTGGTTTGAGCGAAAATTTTTTGTTTTGCAAGGTCCCTGGTTCGAATCTCCTTCTAATTGAACGTTATTTTTGTTTCTTTCTTTTTCATTTTATTGATTTTACAAATAGTTTAAAATCTTAATTTTTAATATTTTTGTTTCATTTAAAAATTCTTAAAATATTTTGTTTGTATAAAAAGTTAAAATTGAATGCAAATAAATAAAATTTATTTCAAAATAACTAAATTTAGCCATTTTTTTGGTGAATAATTTTAAAACTTTAAAAAGACCTTAATTCCTAGTCGCTCTTTCATAAGCATAGGTGGGCAGAGGGGGGGGGGGGGGGAGAGAGGGGGGGGGTTGGGGGGGGTTTAACATACCATACATGAACACGGGGAGGGGGGGGGGGGAACCAAGAGGGAAGGAGTTTTTCGAGGGTTATTTTTTGTTTTGTGTTTCGGTGGGAGGAGGTGGTGCGTTTTTCGGCTCCCCCTGCACTTTCTTCCGGGGGGGTTTCCCCCTTATGGGGGGGTTAAACCCCCCTTCTCAAATTCTGAGCCCCCCAACCCCCCCGTGCCCATGTATGGGTTTAACCCCCCACTCAGAAGTGGGGGGGGGGAGAAAAAGTTAACCCCCCAATTTTAGAAAAATGAAGAAAAAATGTGTTTAAAATGACTTCTAACTGCCTCCAAGCTTAAGTTTTGAGGTCAAAATGAATGTTTTAAGCAATAAAAAGCTCAAAAATGCAATAAAAAAGGCTTTTTGACCTCAAATTAGCGTTTTTTTAACTATTTTTCCTTCAAAATCGAAAAACCATATGGGTAATATGCACTCCAGAAGAAAAACAATATGGGTATTTTGCGTTTCAAGGATTTTAACCCATACATGGGCACGGGGGGGTTAACCCCCCAAATTCTGAGAAGTGGGGTTTAACCCCCCCCCACTTAGGAAGTGGGGGAGAAAAAGTTAACCCCCCCCCCAATTTTGGAAAAATGAAGAAAAAAATGTCTTTAAAATGACTTCTAACTGCCTCTAAACTATAAGTTTTGAGGTCAAAATGAGTATTTTAAACAATAAAAAACTCAAAAATGCAATAAAAAAAGGCTTTTTGACCTAAAATTAGCGTTTTTTTACCTATTCTTGTCTTCAAAACCGAAAAACCATATAGGTAAAATGCACTCAAGAAAAAAACAATATGGTATTTTGCGTTTCTCGGGTTTTAACCCCCCCCCCCCCCCCTCGACACTTGGGGGTGCGTGCGGCTTTTTGGTTTAAGCCCCCATACTTGGGGGAGGGTGGGATCCCTGGCTCGATTTTGTGGGTTCTCAGAAAAAAATGGTCCCCCACTCCCCCGGACCAACTTTACCCCTGCCCTATGTTTTAACCCCCCCCCCTAATTTGGAGTTTAACCCCCCCACTCGTGAGTTTTAGTTAATTGTGGGCTTATTTTTATATTTTTGAATGTTTTTATGTTTATTTTGTCTGTAATTAATACAAGTGTTTTTTATGTCTCAAGAAAAGAGGTCAAATTTGACCCCCCACCCCAGGGGTCAAATTTATTCAAATTTGAAGCCTCAACGCTTCGCAATTTTTATATATTATATACTTATACACTATTCTTAAAAAAAAGAAAATTTATACATGTAGATCAAGATACATAACAAAGAAAGTATCACTGTGTACTAAATTTCTTCCCTATCCGTGCATCGCTTTGACAAAAATTTAACCCCCGGGGTGTCAAATTTAACCCCCCTAGTTGGTACGAAAAAAATAAAGGCGGTAAATAAAAAATCAAGACATCATTTTTTCGCCCCTCCTTTGTTGTCTTAGCGCCTGCCCTTTGCATATTCTGCATAGGGAAAATAAGTTTCACGTAATGCAACAACAACAACAGTGAATTCCCTAAGCTAGAGTGGACTAAAAAAAGCAAGAAGATATTTTTTTACATTTCTACTATTGAAATCTATTTTTGTAGAAGTTATTAAAGATTTAGCAAAGATTTTATCAAAAAAATAAATTATTTAAATCAAGAGTCGATGAAAAGAGTCTAAATCAAAAATCACAGCGAAAACGATTCTAGGACACGAGGGTACTGTACACGAGGGTACTGGACACGAGGGTACTGGACACGAGGGTACTGAGCTAAGAAAAAATACGTTTGCCACAAATATGTAAATTTTTTTATGTATTTAATATGTAAAATTAAATATGTAAAACAACTCCCCCAAGAGGTTAAATTTCTGTTGTTGTTGTTGTTGTTGCATTACGTAAAACTTCCCTTCCCTATGCAGAATATGCAAAGAGCAGGCGCTAAGACAATCCAGGAGGGGCGAAAAAATGATGTCTTGATTTTTTTATTTACCGTCTTATTTTTTTGTACCAACTAAGGAGGTTAAATTTGACCCCCCTGGGGTTAAATTTCTGTCAAAGCTGTGCACGGATTGGGAAAAAATTTAATACACAGTGATACATTCTTTGTTATGTATTCTTGATCTACATGTATAAATTTTCTTTTTTAAGAATAGTGTACAAGTAAATAATATATAAAAATTGCGAAGCGTTTAGGCTTCAAATTTGAATTTAACCAAAACAAATAATATTATAAAAACCCTGAAGCATTAAAAATAAGAGACCATGCTTTTTTATGCCACTAATATCAGAAGTCACAGCATTGCATTGCAGCCAAGACTGAGCATTACACAGAAGCACCGATCAAACATACACTGACTAAATCAGCCAATTGTTAAGAGTTTGTCTTTTCTTTTTATTTGGAAAGTTAAATCAACAAAATCACACGACATAGTTGTTATGTTTTATCTATTTTATACGTGTTTAAAATTGTATTCTTTTGAATCTTATAGGTGTCAGAAAGCGATTTGGAATCCCAATTTCTAGTTTCGCAAGACAGTGTTGGTCAAAATGTATGTTTTTTTTATTTGCTAGAAGAATTGTATTCATATTCATAGGTAAGTGAACATGGACCAAGAGAAACTAGAGGGCGGCTACCTAGCATAAATGAACACGGTCAAAAAGCTAGGGGTGTGTTTACCCCGGATAAATGACATTTTAAAATCTAAGGGGGTCCTAAGGGGGGGGGGGGTTTCTGGGCGGGTCGACTCGGGGTTGAAGATTTTGAAATCTAGGGCGTCAGGTGGGGTCCAATTTCCGATGCAAAATACTTTTAAACCATTAAAGGTGTAATAATAGTTTTTTTATAAGATGATAATACTACATTTTATTGAATAAAAAGCGATATTGAGGTATAAAAAGGGTGTAAAAACATGAATTTGTGTTAAAAATTAACGTTTTTGGATTCAACATTTTTTCCTTAAATTATAGGCAGTCCGACGTATTATCATTACCTACGCTCGTTGAGTTTTTATTTATCTAAAAGTCTCTTATACTCGCTAGTAGTTATGAATGATCACGTCACGAAGGAATGTCCTACATCACACCATACTCATTTTGTTCAATCCAAAATCTTTCAGTATAAGCAAGAATGCATAAAAGTAGAGAATGTCAGACTGTGTGTCAAACAATTGGTTTTTATTTTGTTAATTATACGTTGAGCAATCCAGGTATAGATTTTTTATCGTGTAGAAATAAAAATTTGCGAACGCAAAACTTTTAAATGAAATTTTTCTATATAATACACTGTTGAATAATTCAAATTCGTCAAAATATTCCACGTTTTAACGTATAAAATAATTCGTTTTTCTATTTAAAGGATTAATTTAAAAATAATAACAAAGATTAGTCGGTAAAATCTTTTTGTTAACAAAAATTTTTCAAAATTCAATAAACACAATGGAAAAAAGTTTTTTTTTAAATATTCCAACAAAAAATTTAAATTAAAACATATTTTAATTACGCTTGAAATCGCTTGTTTAAAGCAGAACTCCGAACTCTGTAAACCCGGAAGTCGGAGCTTCGGGAAACAACTACTAAAAACGTAATAGAATTATAAATCTTCGGAGCCCGCTTATTTACGAGACGGAACTCCGAAGCTCCCTACGCTTTAAATAGCTGGCGCTCTGGAACAGTTATATTAGGAATGTATAAGAGTAAAGAATGTCCGACTGTGTGTTAAACAGTTGTTCTAATTTAACGCAGATTACTTCACATTGTACATTTTTCACCTTGTAAAAAAAATCTACTACGACCAGTAGAATAATCTAGAGTTTGTGGAATAATCTACATGATGATTTTTCTACGTAATACTGTAGATTATTCTACATGTTAATCGCGAATTTGCAAACAAAAAAATTGCAAATGTAAAACTTTTTGATGAGGTTTTTTTACGTAATGTTGTCAAATATTCAACGTTTTTTTGGTTAAATCCGACGTATAAATGCTTGACTGTAGCACGATAAAATTTATGCATAATAAACTTATATAATTGTTAAGCTGCTTGTATTAGCTACATACTGATACATCTTTCGTATAAACTTATCGATTTGTAAGTGACATAAACTATAATCACTTGTCTTAAAATTTTTAAGTTATATTAAATAATGTTTACAGCAAATCATTTGCTATTTACTCATATTCTAATTTTATGAACATGACTTTTTTATTTTATAAAGATTTCAATTAAAATAATAAACTAACAAAAAATAATCATATTAATTGATTGTTATTTTTTTGTTTTAAACTGTATTGAACTTAGACTCCGCTTAAATAAACATATTGATATAATCTTCTTCTGAAAAATGAAGATAGTAGACAAAGTTAGACCGGTTGTTACAAGGTTGTTTAAAAATTTAATAGATGTGCTAGACATAAAATTTGTTTTAACAAAACTAAATTCTGTATCATATATCATTTTCATATGTTATATGTCATTCATTCCTTACAGTCATAGTCTAAACTCTAAGCTATAAAATAAACTGGTTTTAATAAATTGTAACACTTCCTAAATTTAATAGAATTAAAAAGTTTCTATTTACATGATATGACTAAGCATGGACCTACCTAGCATTACAAAAATTTGGGTCTGCGGTCCCGCCACGAAATCAGAATTCGTTATGAAATCAATGATTTTTACCAAATTTTTTCGAAAACCAAAGTGTAAAACAAATACAACTGTATTAAACTGTAGTAAATGTAGTAAAACAACTGTAGTAAATGTAAAGTAACTGTAGTAAATGTAAAGTAACTGTAGTAAAACAACTGTAGTAAATCGAAAACAACTGTATTAAAACAATTTAGAGTATTTTTGATAACTTTTGACCATTATTTAGAGCTATATTAAGCGTAACTAAGATTTCTCATATGTAAATTTTTTTAGTTAATTAGAAAAAAAATATTTTGTGATGCTTAATTAAATACAAAAAGACCACTAAAATTTTTCAAGTAGATGTTTTATTTGTATATAGTATTTCCAGTTTCAAAAATAATACAAAAAAATGCATTTAATTTGAGAGGAATTTTGTTTCGTGGTGGGACTGCCGACCCAATTTTCGTTATGCTAGGTAGGTCCATACACTGGTATTTATAAAATCTAGAACCGGGTTCATTTGGACTGGGTCTGTCTGTTTTGATGGAAAGCTCTGAAGCGGGTTCACTTTTTTAGTTTCGTCCAATATTTAATATCTGGTCATTTTAATTAATATTTTAAACATTTTTATTTGAAGTTTTTGTATATAAATACAAGCAGTTCATTTCGTAGTATTTTTAATATCAAAATACATTTTTTCTTGGTGATTTGCGCACGAAAGAAAAATATAAGATTGCGTCGAAAAGGTGGACCGAGTACAGGGCTTTCCCGCTAATAAGAAAAACCCATTTAAATGAACCCGGATGCTGTATTCCGAAGTCTACCCACATAAAAATCTAAGTGCATTTAAAATCTAAGTGTATTCGGGTAAATAACCTATAAATATTCGTGTTTGGTTTTAAGTTGTTTAAGATCTAAATTTGAAGATTAGACAACTCAAAATACCAAAATAATTGTTTTTGGCTTATTTTTTAACATAAATCTTTTTTTCATCTCACGATTGTCCAAGTCCATGGACATTAGAAGGTCATTGAACACGATGGCAGTGATAGCTGGAACCTGGAGCTGAAAAAGAAAAAAACTTGGAGCCTTTAATGTAAACTCCTTAAAAATCTATTTCTAAGTGTAAACCAAAGTCTTTACTTACCCCAAAATGTGTTTTTACTTTCAGCTTCAAGTTTCTATTTTTGCGGTTCTAAGTTCTCAAAAATTTGGAACAGCTTCATGTTTCCTGCTGGGGCTCCAAACTCTCCATACCTTTCCAGCGGTCACAAATATGGTATCAAAAACATTCTTTTTGTGGGCAATCTTTTTATGTATTGCTTGTAAATTAAATTACCAAAATCAATCCATAAATTTAAATTTACTTTAACATATCTCTGTACAATGCATAGTGTCTTATTATAGTGAGCGTAAATGTAAAAAAAAATATTAAAATAAAAATTTTATTAAAACACGTTAAAATCAATAAATCAACAATAAATGCCGTTAAAAATTTTTCAAAGTTCGAGAATCGACGTAATATTAAAGTTTGACATCAGAAAAAGAAACGCTGATATTAACATAATTTTACATGCTTTACATCTAAATTGTTTAGATTGTCTAATTTTTTCTATGTTTTTTCAACCAAGACACGAATTCTGTAGCTGCGACGTTGTAAACCGGGGAACTTATACCAGTCCAACGTGGCTCTTGGCGAACAACGGCTGAAAGTTGAGGTCCACTTATGACTTGATCCGCAGCTTGAACGTCATAAGAATAGCTGACTGATGGAAATAAACTTTGAGACAATCCGGAAAGGACTGACTGCCTTCTAACAACCGAGTAACTTGGGACGGATCTAACGACTGGTATTAGTGACGGGGTTCTAAGGACCGGGTATCTTGTTATTACAGGTTGCGCTCTAACGATTGTGGGCCCGTGAACAACGTTGGCTGAATCTGTATATTAAATAATATTTTTAGAATGAAAATAAAACTGACGGATTAGATTTTTTTTCTAATTCTTTTTTAAATTCATTTAAAACGTCGTATTTATAATTTTTTAATTTTAGATCTTACTGATGATGACAACTGCGGTTTGTCAAAACGTTTAAAATGAATTCAAAAAAGATATTATCCTTTATTTTTATTTTTTATTCTAAGATTATTATTTTCCTAAGGACAATCATTATTTTATTTTATATATATTATTATATTATATTTATTTTATTTAAAAAATAAATACAGTTTGAATGCAAGTTTCAAATTCTTTTAAAATCATAAATCAAAGCTTATAGTTTTTAAGTTAGAAATTTATATGCCATTACGTTTTAATTATTTATAAAATTAGTACCAAAATAGGGCAGAGTTTTCGGAGCTCCGGAGCTTCAAGAATTTCTCATAAACTCCGAAAAGCAGGGCTGCCTTTCGCAGCTTCGAAGCTCGAAGTCCGGTAAACATCAAATAGTTTGTAAATTTTTGGTACTAACTTAATTGACGATTCTCACTTTATTTTGATAAACTTTAAAAAAAATTGAGTAAAAAAAATAAAATTTAAGGCTTGTATATGATTGCGAAATACTTAGTTCGAAAAAAAAATTATTTGTCAAAATTTTTTTTTGGATATATATTTTTAAATGTATTTTTTTGTGATAATACGTCAGAACAATCAGTTTAGCATGTATATTTTGTTTATTCTAAAATTTTATTTAAAAAGTGAAAATATCGAAAAGAGTACGATAATAAACACGTTTAAAATAAATTATAGTAAATATTTATTTACCTGAAACATATATTCTTTGACCGTAAGCGCTTGAGAGGACAAAAAGAAGCACAGCAACTGTCACAAAGGTTTTCATTTTTCCAGCGAAAAACGATCTTAAAGCAAAACAATTAACACTCGCTACCTTCTTATGATTTTTATTTCAACCAAAAACTAAAGTTTATTCCAAAGACATTTGCATAAATATTAAAATTAAAAAAAATGGTTTAAGCAAGAAAAATGCTAAAGAAAAGAACATGAAAAAGGGGCAATTCAAAATATTCTTTGTTATTTACATGTAAAATTATTTATACGTCGGATTCAACAAATTTTGTTTAATATTAAACAAAATTAGGGTACGTGAAAAAAAATATTATTAAAGAATTTTCCGTTTGCAGTTTTTTAGGCAAATTCGCGGTTAACATGTAATACAATTAACGGTATTACATAGAATAGCTATCTATCATGTAAATTATTCCACAAACTGTAAATTATGCCAGAAGTTCTACTTCATGTTTTACATGATAAAAAATCTACATTGTAAAATAACCTAGGTAAAATAAGAACAACTGTTTAACACACAGTTAGGAATTCTCTTCTCTTATGCATTCTTTCCTATGCATGCACTCATTCCCCAAAGTTTGTTCTAGTGGCACTTCATTTAATTTTTTCCTATTTTTGAGACCAAAAAACGCGGGTGAACCGTAAAAAACAAACACCAATGCAGCTTAATGTTAAACTGCTGCTTCCATTCCTATGAACGGTGGCGTCCATTTAGACTGAGACGTCAAAAGGAGTGAAACAAACTCCATGTCTGAACAGCGAGAAAAATCGCAAAGGTAAACTACTAAACTAACAAAGTAAATCAGTATACCTTTATCAGTTAGTTTTTTATTGTAAACTGTATTGCTTTTCATTTCCGCTTATTTAAAGGAATTAGATATCATCTTGATCTGCAAAATCAAGATAGTAACAAGTACAAACCGGTTGTTTACAAGGTTGTTTTACACTTTATTCGATGTGCTAATGACATTCAATGTGATAACACATTCCAGTTTTTTTATTTAAAAAACGAAAAAAACCCTTAACAACGGCAAAATAGGTTTTTTTGCACTTGAGAAATTTTCCTCGATAAATACATTTTTATAAGAAATGTAAAAACAGGTGTGCTTTTCGCTTCATTTTGAATTTTAACAAACTATATGCCACAAAATAATGTGAACTGGAAAAAAACTTAATGACTGACCGTATCAGACACTTAAAATTTATTTAAAATGCAAATATATAATTGTGAAGCTGTTTGTCTTTGCTACATACTGACACAATTTTTATATAAATTTACAATTTGTAGGTGACATACAGTATAACATATAGACACATGATTGTTTTATTTTATTGCAAATTTTCTGGTACAAACAACAATGTTTATCCATTTAAGAACAACAATGGAAAAGCTGCCATGTTTATCCTATTTTTAATGAATGACATGCATGACTGATAGTTTGTTGAACTCTAAATTTTACTTACGAAAGATATATTTAAAAAAAACATCTAGAAATTTGTTATGGGGAAATTTGAAACTTATTAAAGCAGATAAAACAAGAGATAATACTTTTATATCGGATATCATATTCTAAAGCTTTCGACAAATGCATTTTGTAGTTATTCATTTATGATAAACTGTATTGGTCTTAGGTTCCGTTTAATTTAAAATTGAATATAAATTTTATCTGAAAAATGAAGATAGTACAGAATGTAAAACTGGTTTTACAAGGTTGTTTCTAAGTTTAATGCATGTGCTAATGACCTAAAATGTGTTTTAACAAAACTAAATTTTGTATCATATATCATTTTTATATGTCATATGTCAATCTTTATACTAAAAAACTGGTTTTAATATATTGTAACAATTCCCTAAATTTAATAGATTTGAAAAGTTTTTATTTGCATGATATAAACATACACTGGTATTTATAAAATCTTTAACCGAGTCTATTTGGACTGGGTCAGTCTGTTTCGGCAG
>JASAMX010009188.1:0-26103 GCA_030248175.1 Microlaimidae sp. YZB2_3 | reverse complement strand
TTCAGTTACGTATTGCTGTCTGGGGTGTCCGGTAAATATTTCCGCAACAACAATTTTCGCGGAAAAAATTTCCGTGGCAGTATTTCCTTAGCATTATTTTCTTCGGAAATAATCTTCCAGCGAAAATGAGGCTGAAAAAATACTGCTTCAGAAATGTTTTCCGCGAAAATTGTTGTTGCGGAAATATTTGTCTAGAATCGTTTCTGGACAATATTTCTAATATGTCTAGATACCAAACGTCGCGGGGAGATTAATAAAAAAAAACTTTATTCTCCAAGAAATTTTAAACGGTTTTAACCTTGCCGATTTTTAAGTTGGAAAACCGGTTTTAAACGAAGGTCCGGTTCGGGGTCTTTAGAACCGTTAGTAGCAATTTGAAGCCGCGGAAAATTTTAGGAACGTTAGTTCCGCGAGCAATTAGGAACTTAAAACCCTTAAAGGTGCGGTACCGAGTCAAACTTTTTGTCTTCAATTTTGATTATTTTTTGTGAAAACCTTACCCCTGCCCCAATAGTTCACAAAAAATTTTTCATTAAAATATCTCCAGTGGTTGAGAAGATATGACCCTCCAAAAATTGTGTTTTTCGACAATTTTGTACTTGAAAGATTGCTCAATGGGTATAACGATTTAATTTACAAATTATGCATTCGAACAAAGCAGCTATTATCTACTTTAATTTGATACCTTGATTGTTAAAATTGGTGGAGTATTTGTCGAGATATTGCGTTTCTCGTACAAAAAACCCTGGATTTTTTTTGCTAAAAAACCAAACGACGGCAGTTATTTGCTTAAGTTTGTTTTTCGTTTTTCATTTGATTCCAACATTTTTGCCATCACTTCGTATTTTTGGCAAAAAATCGCGGGTTTTTTGTACGGGAAACGCAAGATATATTTTAATTCGAGATAATTTAATAAAAAAAAATTTTTGGGCTATTGTGGGCAGGGATAAAGTTTTTACAGAAAATGAATAAAATTGAAGAAAAAAATTTGACTCTGTACCGCACCTTTAAGATAAAATTGGTTTCGACTGCTTTGGACGTAGCATTTTTACCAACACTCAAAACGCCTTTAGAACTGCGGTTGAACTTTACAATCACAGTTAATTTTAAACTGGGTATTAAAATAACTAAGTAATAACTAATAAGTAACTAATAATAAAAGTTTTAACCCTTTGCGAAGGTCTGAAGCCTTTTGAAGTTTTTTTTTCTAAATAAACGCTATACAAGATTCATACCCAATTTTTGTTTTAGATTTAATATGGGATTAATTTATGTTGTTTTTCATAAAACCTCTATTACATTCTTTCCAGCCTAGAGTCCTCGAAATCAGTATTTATGAAAAGAGTATATTTAATTGTTATGGCTTATGTAATAGCAAAAAATATTTTAGGTTGAAGTAAGAATTTAATTTATTTCCAAAAAACTACATAGCAAAAAATATGGTGTATTTTAGGTTGTAGTAAAAATTTAATTTATTTCTCTCAAGAATACACAGCGAAAAATATATCACTGTTGTAAAAACTTATTACTCATCTACGCATTTTTTTTCGACATTGTCAAATTTAACTCTATTCCAAATAAATAAAGACAAAAAATAAAATTGACAAAACCACAAAAAAAACTTGGTATAAATTATTTTAAAAAATTATTGTTTATTCATGAAATTCTCCATAAAATAAAAATTCTAATAACGAAAACAAAAGAAAGAACAATTGCAAAAAACAACCAAAAATTTTAAAAGAAAATGAGAAGGATGGAAAAAGAATTTATACAAAAATAAAGATAAAATAACAAAATAATAAAAAAAAGTTTTGACAGATAACTCTGCTATTAGTGCTATTATTTTAATGAATTTAATTGAATTTACAAAACAAAACAAAATGTTTTAAGAACACTAAGAAAACACTAAGAAACTAGAAAACATATTGCTTGAATACAAACTCAAATTTCTTGAGATAAATTTATTACGCATTAGAATAAATGTTTGAGAGGGGGGTTAAGAAAAAAGATTTATTCTGAAGCATTGGAATTCCCTTCGTTTTAAATTGCCAGAACTCCGGTGCATTATATCTGGGGGTACGAACAGAGCTATGATAGACATACTCATAAGTAAAATGATGAAACTTCGAGGTTGTTTTTTCTGTGTGTTCACTGTTTAGTCGCTTATAATAGTGCTATTCTGAAGTCGGGAATTAAATTTTTTGATAATTTATTTATTAAATTTAAAGGAAAACAAGGAAATTACGCATTTTTATCGTAAGTCTGTAGTTCGGTACGTTTTAATTAAATTTTTTGGTTTTAAAATCGTTAAATTTTTCATTAAGTCTGTAGTTCGGTACGGTTTAATTAAATTTTTTGGTTTTAAAATTTTAAAATTCTTCATTAAGTCTGTCGTTTGGTACGTTTTATTTAAATTTTTTGTTTGTTTTAATTACATATTCTTTCCATTTAGGGTTTTATTTAATTCTTGAGAAATATTCTTAAGAAATAACATATCTTTAACATTATAACACTCTACCGTAAGTGTCTGGATTATTTGTTCAGGGAACAAAAATTGGGGCCATTGGTAAATAATTAAATTAAAGCTGTTTTGCTACACTTAGTGAATCAAAATTCGGAAATATTAAAGGTTGAATTTTGAGTTTTGATTCAAGTGGCACTGAATTGTTTTGATTTGATTGGTTGCTCCAAAACCCCTTGACTTTTTCAAAAACATCAGTTTTAATTTAAATTGATTGATTTTTCTGAAGTTCTGTGGAAAAAACATAGGTAGAAGAATCAAATGGTTCACTAATTGATAAAATTTTTAAAATAAACACGTTGGCCACAAACGTTTCATTTGAAAAAACGTTGTTCAGTCCTAAAAGCCACAAAAAATTCAACTGAAAAGAATTTAAAATTACAACGTTATAGAATCATTTTCCACAAATGAACGGTGAAAAAAAAAATTTTTCTACACAGTCAACGCGGCACCCGAAGTCTATCTAAACCCGAAGACACTTTTTTTACCCACTTTACGAATATTGTTAGTTTTGACTGGAAATTGAGGTTCCTTACAAATCGACAAGGAACTCAATTTTGCGCACCCGGAAACATGTTTTTTTTCTTTGTGGTGTATTTTATAATGAAAAATAGTTTGGGATTACAAAAAATGATAGTCATTAAAAAGTACTTTAAGCGCACATAATGTCGGAAACGACAAGGACAATTTTCATTAAATTTTATTAAATTTTTATAGAGCTAAAATTTTAAATGATACATGTAAGCTTACTATTCATTAAACTAAAAAATGATATAATTTTTTCTTCTTTTTTTCTTTTTGCATGGTGTTGCGGTTTTATCATCTCTTTGCTTTGTTTGCAAATGAAGCGCCCTAATACCATCGTGGAACCTCAGGGGCGGGTCCACTAAACGCGTGCTGACTATGTGCTATCTTAGCACGTTGTTTAAAACTCTTGTTAATGTTTTAATTTCTGGGTTTTTTCCTAAGATAACGTATGGGACTCTTTTTTTAGATAGGATAAATAAATATTTAAAGAGTTTTGTGCATATTTCTTTGAAATAAAATTTAATAAAGCCTTAAACCGTAGTTTGGAGTTTTGCTAACCCGTAACTAGGGGTTATTGCTTTAATAGTTTGTATAGACAACAAATGCGTATGAAATTAATAAAATATCAGTTTGTGCCATGAAAATAAAAAGTTCTGTTAAATTTTTCGAGAAAAAACCCAGAAATTAAAACTTTAACAAGAGTTTTAAACAACGCGCTAAGATAGCACCTAGTCAGCACGCGTTTAGTGGACCCGCCCCAGAAGCATTGTAACTATCTTGTAAGACTCTTGCAGAATATTATTAACTTGTTTAACACAATAACTAAGAAATGAAAGTTCACAATGTTTCAAACTAGACATTATGAAAAAAACTATGAATAAAGAAAGAGAAAACCAAAATTCATGTAAAGAAAATGATACTAAAAATTATGAACAATATCAATCAAATATCTTACTAACAAGGGTCAGCTTATTTCAGTGCATTTTTAAATGTTTTATCTGTGTCCTGCATTATGTGAATTATAAATAAATAAAATAAAAACAATATATACAAAATACTTCTTTAAAATTTAAAATTCAATTTTCTTTCCTAAAACTAATCTAATTGTGTGTGAATTTTAATAAAGCAATTGTTTCGATTACTAATCATTTGTTTTTACATAGTCTACAGTTGTCAATGCTTGTTAATTTTATATGAGGGTGATTTAATATTTTTATTAACCATTTTTTTGCTTGTATTGTATAAGTATAAGTTTCCATGAATTTTCACTATCTTACATAACTTAGAAATAAAAATTAGGTGTAGAATTTAGAAAAAAAAAGTTAAATAATACCAAACTTTCAGAAAAAAAATTTAAAAAAGAAGGATTTTTAAGCTTTTTTGAAGGATTACTTTTTGTTTTAAATTTTTTAAACTAGGAATTTTTTTAGTAAAACTGGGAATATTTGAAGGATTACTTTTTGTTTTAAATTTTTTAAACTAGGAATTTTTTTAGTAAAACTGGGAATAATGAACTAATAGTTTTATTTTTGTTTCATTAAATGTTTTTGTTTTAGTAATGGTGACACAAGATTAGTTCCCAAACTGATAACTTGTATATAAAGCGGCCATTCGACTATAACAATCAATTAATACTAATAATTAAAGCAGCACTCTTTTAATCCAAACTAATCTAAAGTTATTATAGGCTCTATGTAGTTTCTTTTTCTTTTTCCCTTTATTTTGTTAGTTTAGTTACTTTATAATCTTTTGAGGAAATGTTAAGGTTCTTGAAAAGCTACTTACGAGTTTTTTAAATATAATTTCTAAGATACAGTGACTGATTATCGTATTAATTCAAGCTTTTAAACAAAAACCTGTTCAATTTTTTGAATTTTTATTGTTCATTTTATGTTGTGTAACTTTTGTCTGTACATGATTTTTTTTGTTCAACCTAATCAAATTTTTCTGAATAAAAGCTTAGAAATATATATGACTTGGTTGTGGAAGTTTGGAAATTACTTATTTTGAGCTTGTTAAAAAGATAGTGTCCACTTTTATGCCTGAGTTTTATGATATTTTTTGAATTCTTATTGCAATTTATTAATTTAAAAAATATTTTTGTTTATAAAGGTATTGTTGCTAAATTTTCTTTTTTTGTTCAAAGTAAATAAGTTGTAACGTTATAAAATGTAAAAAAAGTTACAATAAAATCATATTTTATTTGCTTAAACAAAAAAATTGTTTACTTATTAGAAGCGGATTGAAAATATTATATTTATTAACAAATATTCACAATCATACTCTTTGTACCAACTCTAATAGCTAAAGTTTTAAATTACTTACAAATTTTTGTGCTTTAGAACCGGCGGCTTTGATAACCCACACAATGCGCAGTAATATTCACTAAAATCAATGTTCCTGTCTAAATACACAACGTTGCAATATTGTATTCATTTTTGTGTTATATCGGTCCGCAGGTTTAAATTTTTTAAACTAATAACCAAAAAAATTAAAATTGCTTTATATTTTAATTTTTACTATTTTATTTAATATAAGGCTTTTTTCGAAATTTTGTTTCGGCTTTGGGTGGAATTGCTTTATATTTTAAGTTTTAAAGGACTGGGTAGAAGAAAAAAATGTCTCGAAAAATTTGTATATCAGCCAGGCGAAGACCCTTTTAAAAATATCGCAATAATATGATTTATTTAAACTTTTATTTTGTGCTGGAAAAATCAGATGGCGGTCGACCACACTAAATTACAAGACCTAATTAAAAATATTCGCTAAAAATGAACTTATTGAATGTTATTGCAGCTTGCGACCTGGGTAGCTTAGCGATCTCAGCATTCGTGTATCGAAAAAAAAGTATCTCCCTTATGCTGATTTTTAAAAATTAATTTTATTTTATATCATAATTTTGGGGCAAACAATTTTGAAGTAATATGTGCTAGATTTATTTTGTGATTTCTAAAGTATTTTTTGAAACAAATTTTAAACTATTTTTTTAATTAAACGGAAAAATTGGGGCGTAAAGTTGGATTTAAACTAACGATGTTACTCAGGAGACCCGGAATTTTAAGGGACGTGTACGGCAAATAATAATATTTGTATAAAGTGAAAGTAACCAAAAAGCTAAAATTAAATTTAGCTTAGATAATCTATATATAACTAGACATAATGTCTGTCTGTCTATCTGTCTGTCTGTCTGTGTATTCACTAACTCTTCCCCAACCACCCAACGGATTGAACGGCATGAAATCTCATTGCAAAGCTTATAGCTCGAGGTATATTTTAGAGGGGTTGAAATTTTGAAAAAATAGCATGGATATATCTCTATGCAAAACAATGCAGTTTCACCATAGAGGGAGCGAACCTATGGATTTTGGAACATAAAAATTTTTTGTCTCTAAATTGACTAAATGTTATTGGTAAGATTTATAAGTAAATAGAGAGCGAGAGTAGACTGCTTTTTTGACAGGATCGTCATAGACATTTTTATGCTGGACAATGTCTTTTTTATTAAAAAGGGATGGTTGCTCCTCCCCAATAACTAAAATGATTGGCCTAAATAAGATATCATTGGAAAGCTAATAGTTTGGGGAATTTCATAAGGAAGTTGTATTAAAAAAGTGTTTGGGGAATGTCGTAAGGGGATTGAAAATTTAAAAAAATTACAGGGACATCTGTATACTGGACAACGCATCTTCACCAAACGGACTATTTTTTGCATTTTCACCCTATAGATTTTCAAACCTAAAGAATTTTTTTTGTCTTTGAATGGGCTCAAAATTATTGGTAAGACTTATTAGTCAATCAAGATCCTCATACTTTTTTGAAAAAATCAACATGGGCATTTTTTTGCTGGACAGGGTTTTTTTTACTAAAGAGGGATGGACCTTCTATTCTAACCCTAAAAGGTATTAGGCTAAAAGGTTGGAAATCCAAAGCTTATAGTTCGGGGAATGTCGTATGAAAATTGAAATAAAAAACTAACAGGACATCTTTATGCAGGGCAACGTATTTTTACCAGAGAGGGACCCTATATAGATTATGAAAGTTAAAAAAATTTTGTCTTTGAATTGACTTTAACTTATTTAGAAGAGTTATTAATAAATTCAGATTCGGGATAAAACGTTTTTTTAAGATGAAGATGGACATTTTTATGCTGAACAACGTTTTATTTTTACTAAAGAAGAAACGAACCCTGCCCCCAACCCAAAAAAATTTGGCTAAATGAAACATCACTGTAAAGCTTTTAAATCAAAGAATGTGGTATGGGGATTGAAATTTAAAAAAAATAACATGGACTTTTTTATGCTGGACAACGCATTTTCAACATTGGGGAACCCCTTGGATATTGGAAGCTAACAAGTTTTTGTCTCTGAGCTGAGTTGGTTTTAACTTATTGCTAAAAGTGGTTAGTCAATGAAAAGACAGAATATCATATTATTTGGAAAATTCAGCATGGACATTTTTATTCTGGACAACTCAGTGTCACTAAAAAAACTTTCTCCCCAACCACAAACCAGATTTTGCTAAATGAGGTATCATTGCGAAGCTTACAGTCATGGAAATGTCTTAGAGTGATTAAATTTTTGAAAAAAAACATCACCAACTTCCTTATAGTGAACAATTCATTTTTACCAAAGACCTTTGGATCTTGGAGCTAAAAAAATTTAGTCTCAAACAAAGAAAAATTATTCGTCATATAAATAAGGCAATATTTTCAAAACAGCGGACAAAAGGCGCTTTTTTGTGACTATGTATTAACAATTGATTCCGTTTTTATTGCAACTATAAGATAAGTTACAAAAAAATAATGTTTTAAATTTCGTTCAATTCAAAAATATTGGCGATTTAAGTTAATAAAACCAAAGGAACTTGGAACTGAATCTTGGGGCAAAAATAGAGAGCTTGGAGCCGCAAGTGGAGAACTTGGAGCCGTAAGTTGGGAACTTAGAGCCGAAAATAGAAATCGCTGAAACGTTTACCTAACCCAAAGCGACGCGCGACGCCCCATACAAATCCAAACCAATTTTTTCCAAAGAGCTCCAAGTTCCCATTGTTTGTGGCTTTAAGTTCCCAAAAATTCCGATAGCTACAAGTTCCCTGCTTGTGGTTCTAAAATCCCCGTACCATTTTGATTATGGCTTCTAATACTAATTGTGAACTAACACTTAATTTATAAAACAAACCACAAATAAAAAAATTATCATTTTTACCACATTTATTTTTAAAAAAATAGGAATTTAGCTAATTATTACTGCTTAAAATTTAACATTAAGTTTGGGTTACTTACTGTTGTAGACCTTCTTTTCACAGAATTATTCTATATTATTTTTATACTTCTTTATTCAAATTCGTCAGTCCACTATTTATCGATATAGATTATTTAGGACACGCGCCTTCTAAAGTGGATATTGTTTATAGCAAATGTGAAGAACAAATTTTATATTTTAGGAATTAACTTCCTTTATTAGTGTTTGATGTGGTGTTTAATGTTTAATTCTAATGTGGCGGAGTTATATCTTTATATTACTTGAACTTTATTATGGACTAAAAGGTGTAATAACTATAAATAATATAAATTTGGTGAACGTGCCTCTTGGAATTCATGAAGAATATCGACAACAGATTTTAAAATTAAATCCTTACACACCAGCTGCTTGGGCATCAGGTAATTTTCATGCTATATTTTTTTTAAAAAAATCAGTGTTTGTTTTTGATATAGCTTAAAAACATATGTTTAATTAAAATTTAAAAGATACTAGTAATAGATAAAGATTATACTAATTAATATTAGGTCATAAGTTCATTATGACCTTAAAAATTTTTAAAGTAAAAATTTTAGTAATGAATATTGAACTTAGCTTTAGCTTTAAATTTAGCTGAAAATTTTTAATTGATTTGTTGTTAAATAGTCAATTCGATACTGCTGAGCAACGACGTCAGCTAGGTTTGATTTGCTTATCGACCTATTGAGCGCCCTAATTAGGACAACTAGAGCGCGCCCCAGGTATAGGGCTGTAAATGTGTTGGAGCAATATATGAAGTCACATAATTTTTCTCTATTATCATCTTATATATTTTTGATACAAGAAGCCCGTGTCAGCCATACTGCGGTCATAAAAATTTCCTCGAACGTTTCAGCTCAATTCACTATATTTTGAAAAAGTAAAAAAGTCAAAAAAAAAAGCTCTATTTACTATATTTTGTTTCAGAAAATATGTTTTCACTTATATAATTGATTAAAATCTTAATTGTCAAACAAAAAGTTAGAATTTTAAGTTTAAAGTTTATTTATTTCGTATAAAGTAGTTTTCGCAAGGTCGATGTTTAACTGCGTAACCAAACACTACATATAACAATATTGTTAATGTAGCGTGTCTCAGTCAGAACTCGATCTGAGGACCTTCAGTATGCAAGACGTGCGTTCTCCCACTGCACCACAACGACTTGAATTTAAAATTTTAATTTTACATACTTTTTACTGTTTTAAATACTATTTTAAAATCTTTTAATTGATTTTTTTATAAACGCTATAATAGTAACATATTTTTATTAGATTTTTTAATACTTTACAAGTCTGTAAAAGCCAAAATAGTGTAAAGAAGTTTATACATGTTTTTTTTTGTTTAGGAAAACCAGTAGTTGTACAAGTGGGATTTTATTTAGAAAGTGTTTCTTCTGTTAATCCACTTGAAATGGTAAGCAAAAATTTTTCCAAGATAATATAAATAAAACTTTACAGGCATTTTTTATATTTACATAGATCTCTGGAACCAAGTAAACTTTTCAGTTTAAGAAAAAAGATAAAATTTTTATTTTAAAAATTAAGACGAAAGTGTGACTGTGTATTCCTTTAGCTGTTAAGACAATAAATTTTTTTTTAACTAAAATTTTTGTAGTCTCAGCATTTATACTATTTATTTTTAAATGGAACTTTTTAAGGCTTTTGATGCGGATATTTTTCTACGAGAGTGTTGGTTTGATCCACGTTTGAAGCATAATAGAAGTCAACATTTAATAGTATCTGAGCCTCTGTTGATTTCGAAAATATGGAAACCTGATCTTTATATTGCGAATGCAAAATCTGCTAATTTTCAAGATGTTACTATGCCAAACAGAGTCTACATCATTTATCCTGATGGGTGGATTTACCATTCTGTTAGGTTAGAATAAAACTTTTTTGGACAGTTTTGAAGTCATGTAGTAGCACTTTTTTTACTTTAGTTTTTTGAATCTTTTTTTTTTATTTTCAATAAGTTGCGTATGGTTGAATTATATCTATGGCTGACGCTGAAAATTAGAATGCGGACATGAGGGGACCAATTAAAATTGTGCGGTAATGACGTTTTTTTTTAAAAAACAAATAAGAACGCAGAATTTTTTTTAATTCCAACTTTTTACGAAATATACTAAAATTAACCATCTTTAGCCCTTTAAAAATTTGCATTTGGGTTTTAAATTAAGTAAATTAATAAATAATTATTAAAATACGGGTTTTGTTATTAAACCGATTTCGTTAAAAATTTTGAATAGCTTTGTTGTTAAGTAGTCGATTCAGTACTGCAATTTTCTCGGTCAGCTAGATTTTATTTGCCTATAGGTTGTTTAAATTAATCAACTAAAATTTTATCTAAAAACATACTTAATTGACATTCAATTTTCAATTGAGTCATTCTAAGAACTACATTAAACTATTTAGTCATACGCAGTTTATTACATAACTTTGCGAATGGTAAAAATTAACAGCCGATGGCCGAAATTAAAGCTGACCAAATTTAAATCAGTTACACTAAATATATTTTTGGTAATAATGATGTAAATAAAGCAAAATTTTTATTTGATAGCCGAAATTTCTAGTTATACACTGAATTATTTCGGGGAAATTAATTCAAATTTTGTCGTATATGCGAATTTTTTGTATCTATATCATTTGAACTGGCTTTTTTGTATCAATACATACGCATCTATCTAATTGGACAAAAAATAGTACACAATTATTGATTTAATTTTAAATGTATAAGTTTTGAGCTTTTTTATATTATTCAGTGTTTTATTATTCAGCAAATCTTACAGTACTGTAGACTTTGCTATAAGCCTATTTTTTCCAATTAGATAAAAAATTGAGGTTTAGCGCTAAGCATTTATAGATATAAAAACATTCTGCCATTAAACTGCTCAAATCGCGTTAATACTTGCTAGATGCTTTTTATAAGCCTTAGTTGAACATTATCACTCTGTTATTGTATTTATTTTTGCGAACCTGTCCGCTTGGCTCTAAATACAAATAATATTTGCTAAATAATAAAATACTGATTTCAAATCTCAACGCGGTTGGTGCTGGTGTTAAGTAAATTAAAAATGGGGGCCATAACATGATGACAAATCAAAATGATCACGCTAACTGCTATCTATAAAATCCAGTTAGTTGAAAATTTTAGTTATTTTAAATACATCTTAGTTATTATAAATATAAATCTAGATAAATGCCGTTGTTTTGATTGGTTGTTTCATAATATCCAGTTTTTGTTTAGTGCAAAACCGCACCACTTACGATTGGTTTGCCTATAACTAACTCATACACTGTTGCGTTTTTATATCAGTAAATAAAACAAAAAACAAACTTTCACCAAAATACATAAATATTAGGAAATATATTGTAAATATATATACATAAATAAATATTCTAAAATTCTTAGGAGCTGACGTTCTCTTGTTTTCAAGGCCTAGTACACACTGAAGTGATAAATGACAAGTTCTTGGCACATTTATATTGTTACATTGTCACTTGCCGCTGGGGTATGAACGTGTTGTCACTTGTCACTCCGGTCTAAACAGCCTTAAAGCCCGGTTCACACTGAGGTGGAAATGCCACCGGGGCATTGCCACCGCTGTTGTGTCCAACGTTAAACATATGACGTGTTCACACTGAGGTGGGATTGCCACCGCTGTTGTGTTTGATCCACAACGCCGTCACCGGTGGCAGCTCTCTCAAAAAAAACGCATGGGAACGTGCTCATTGTTAAAAAAATCAATGAAATATATTACAGTTTTTTACATAAATAGCAAACAATATTGCGGTTTAAATAGAAAAACGCGTGAAAACGTGTAAATTGCATAAGCGAAAAAATCATATAGCAAAACCGTGTTTAACGAAACAAACAAAAACCAGTGATTTTATATGAGAAAAAAAATTAAGTAGTTCTTAGGAATTTTAAACACACGTACATACATACATACATTTAAGCATGGAAAAGTGCTTAAATATGAATTTGCAATTTTTATGCATTAATAAAAGATTTGCAAATTTTTCTGCTGCACAGTTTCTAATATAATTTATTGCGCGGCCTTAGTTAAAAGAGTATTAAACAATCCAAAAACAGGGTTATTTAAAAATCTAAAAACCAAATCGTTTACCTATATTAATTAAAAAGAAAACTTTTAAGTTGGTTAATGTTTCTTCGACCACAATACTTTTCAGAAATAAAATTTTAAAAAATACGGCTACTGAAACAGTCCGGAATTTTATTACAAGTGAGAAAAAACATACGGACAGAATTAACCAAACAAACAGCTGGGAAGTAGTGAAAAGAGTAAAAAGTAAAAAAAGTTATCGAAATTTTCTTATCTCTACTCTACACGCGAACAAAATGCTCTCAAGCGATGGCAATGCCACCCCAGTGTGCACCTAGCGGTGGCAATGCCACCGGTGGCATTCCCACCATTGGCAGTGGCATTCCCACCGGTGACATTGCCACCTCAGTGTGAATCGGGCCTAAGTGTGTGGAGTTTAAAGTTGTATGAGAGTTTAATCTGAAGTGAAAGGCGGTTATACTGTTGTACATAAATATTGAGTTTTAAGCACAACTAAATTTTTTTGCAGCAAAATACACCTTTATCTAAATCAGTTAATTTTCCATTTGACATAAAAAATTAATTCCATAACACTTAAAAAGATGCAGTATATAATGCGTACTTTACTAAACATGCCGTATGATGATAATTTACAGCGATTCCAAATGATAGTTGCCTAAATTTTAGGTAATATTTATTTAATTATTTAACAATATAAAATTTAGAATTATTAGTAATATCGCTTGTAACCTGAATCTAAGACGCTACCCAATGGATACCCAAGTTTGCTATATCAAAATCACATCCTACGCATATCCCACTAACGCCATGGAGCTCCTGTGGTTTCCTGATTCACCAATCCAATGGAATGAAGGCATTAAACTTCCTGAAATGAGCTTGTTAAATATTAATCATCAATATTGTAATTACACTAATTACAAGTTTGGTCATACGCCCAAAACCACACTTATAGGTAATTTTTAAAGCTTTTATAGTTGCTTAATTCAAATATTGTAACAACATATAAGTTCACATAACATTCACACTTGTAATAATAGTTTTATAATTTATATGTTTACGTGCAGTATGAAGAATCACGACGTTTAATTTAATGTACACAAAGGTTTCGAGAAGATTTAAAAATAATTCGTATGTGACTTTGGTTAACGAAAAAACACAAATTCATAATACACAAAAATAACCTAAATATAAAGCAATTTTTTCTACAAAAACAGTTTGTTGTGCATATTTTTTCTTCCTCATTTTTTTCGGTCTTATACAAATTATTTTCAATTTTTTTTAGACCTTTGTGTTCATTGAATTAACCGTCGCCATTCTCCATAAAAAGTAAATAATTTTTTTGTTATTTTGCCAATGTTTCAGCATTCAACGAATAAAAAAGTTTGAAATTCCTCTTGTAAAAAAGTTTATATGAATATTTAAATATTTTGTCATTAAATAACTTGAATATTTTAGGCAATTGGAGTTGTTTAATGGGTACAATTAAGTTAAAACGTGAACTGGGTTATCACTTGGTGCAGACGTACATTCCCACATTCCTTATTGTTTTGATTTCCTGGATTTCTTTCTGGATCGATCCTTCCGCCATTCCTGCACGAATTTCCCTCAGCTTCACGACGCTTCTCACTCTATCGACCATGGCTTCGGGAATCCGGGTATCTTTGCCACCGGTGTCCTATGCCAAGGTGTGGGTTTTTTTGCTGCATTATCTACGTTAATAAAGTATTGATATTAAATTTACATATATCAAATGAAACAAATCAATAGTTGCCTTTGCTTCTTTTCTAGTTTGAAGATTCGTCACATATTTGGTGGTTTTATACAAGAGTATTTTCCGTTCTACAATGTTTAGACGGTTTGGGGCCTTTAGAGCCGAGGGACTTTAGAGCCGGGACTTTAGAGCCGGACCTGGGAACTTTAGAGCCGCAGCAGGGACTTTAGAGCCGAAATAAAAAATGCGTTTGCAAACAATATGAAAACAATATACAAGTAATATTAAAACATTTACATAACAAATGGAGCTAATTATGCAATGCGGTAATCATTATGCGGGATAAATATGCTTCGGGTTTTCTATTGTATATACAGAAGATGATTGAAGATGAGCCTAAGCAAAACCTAAGCCTAAGCCTAAGCAAAACCTAAGCCTAAGCAAAACCTAAGCCTGAACCTAAGCCTAAGCAGAAGCTTAAACCTAAGCGACACCTAAACCTAAGCCTAAACAGCAAAACCTGAGAGGTGAATAAAGTTAGCCTCTCGATCCAGGTTTAAGAGTTCGGCTCTAAAGTCCCTTAATTTTTTATGAATTTTCTGAACACAAAACTTACGTTACGGCTCCAAAGTTCCTCCAATACGGCTCAAAAGTCGCACACTGCGGGTCTAAAGACCCTCGGCTCTAAAGTCCTCTCGCTCCGGCTCTAAAGTCCCGTTACCGTTTAGACAGGCTTGTCGGGTGCTGGTAATGGTGTGCAAAGTAATATAAAAGCCAAAACCAGCACTTTCCTTTGTAAGATGGTTTGCATTACCTTAAGGTCTCTCCAGACAGTTTTCTTAAGTATGGAAAATCGCCATTTCCGGCATACGAGATCTCGCGAAATACAGTAAAATTTCCCTAAAAAATTAATATGAGTGTTAAAAAGGCAAAAATACCACGATTATAAAGTGCATATTTATTATATTATTGGCACTAAAGGTAAACACAACGTGGCTGCAACAGTTGTTCGTTGGATAAAAAATTCCCCCATTAAGTAACCACTCAATCACAAGAATCTGACGTCACTTTATCAAACAAATACTCGGTATTAAATCGAATCTAATTGGCTGATAAAGTGATGTCAGATTCTCGTCATTTGAATGGTTACTTACTGGGGGGCATTTTTTAATCCAACGAACAACTGTTGCAGCCACGTTGGGTTTACCTTTAGTTGAAATAATTGATATTGAAACTTTTTTTTAAAGCCCTTAAAAATATTTAGTGCTCTCTATTTATTTTAAAAAATACTTCCAATAGAGAGACGCAGTTACCCTCTTTTACGTACCTAAAAATTAAACTGAATATTGTTGTATTTATGGTTTAATATACAATTTTCCGTGAAAAATGGGGGTTAATTTTTTCAAAATTTCGGTAAAACATCGATTTAATTTAATTTGGTAAAATTTAAAGCTCTAGATAGTATATTTCGATTGAAATTTATAGTTTTTGGAAGGCCATAATATCTTTTGTATTTTTTAACGGATAAATAGTTCTGTCGTGCGTCGTGCGTTTTATCAATTTTTTTCAGAAGGTTTGTTTATAAATCGCTTTTAGAGCTCATCATCTCATTGTAGCAGTGGCATAGTCGGTTAGCGCGTCGTCAAATTTTTGAAAGGTCCCGAGGTCGATTTCCACATAAAACAGATTTGGCCACAATCTTTTTTTTTATTTTAATAATGTTTTTTTTATTTTTTTATAATTTTTTAAATTCATTTCACATAACTTCAAAAAATATCATTATTGTAAACAGGATTTGTAGCCTGCTTTTTGCCAATTAGTCGAATTTTCGTCATTTAAATATCTTAAAATACTCTATAAGTATAATAATTCAAAAATAAATTGTGTGTAAATAAAAATGGGTAATTTTTGCTCTTTATTGCAATTGGTTTACTACTGAACGCTCTGCAACAAAAACTGTCCAGAGAGACCTTAAGGTCTGGTTTAAACCGGAGTGACAAGTGACAACAAGCTCACATCGCTGCGACAAGTGTCAGTGTAACGGTGTAAAGCGCGCGGAACATGTTGTCGACGACTTGTCACTTGTTATTCGGGTATCAACCAGAGTCTTTTTTATTCCGACTTTTTTTTATCGCTATTCTCATATTAAAAAATTTGGATAAACTACGGTATTTTCCGCATCTTATTATGTATTGTACTTTATGTTTATTGAAAGTTTCAGTACTTGAGTGCATATATATTTTTTTCGTAAATTGAAAGCGAAAACAATACTTATCTTATTTAAAAAATTTAAAGCAATCAGTGATATTTAAAAAACTTTCGGACCCGGTTCATTTGGACTCTGACCGCTTTGACGCAGACCGGTCTCTGATTTTCGCTCGCAGTTTAGTTTGGTCATTGCGAAGTGGACTGGGTCAAAACTCCATTTTTCGGAACGAGTGTTGCTGTTGCTGCTAAACAAAAATGGACCCAGTCCACTTTTATGGTGACCCACTCGGACTGCGCCCTCTTTCCGATGATGATCAATTCCCGTGATCTGCGACCGTTTTTTATGCAAACCGACCTGCGTAAAAAACGGACCTAGTTCAAAATGAACCGGGACCAAAAGCCTCATAAATAGCTCGGAATGTTTTTGAAAAATAAAAAAGTGTTTCTTAAGTAAAACTTCATATTTTAAAAAAACATTTTAGATTGATATCAATAGACACGCACGCACAAACGTGCACACACACACACACACACACACACACACACACACACACACACACACACACACACACACACACACACACACACACACACACACACACACACACACACACACACACACACACACACACACACACACACACACACACACACACACACACACACACACACACACACACACACACACACACACACACACACACACACACACACACACACACACACACACACACACACACACACACACGCTCATGCACGCGCGCACACGTACACGCTCATACACAAGTACACACAGACGCAAACGCATAAGTACGCGAACACTAACACCCGCACACCCGCACACGTACATGTACACACTCATGCACAAGTACACGCATACGCAGACGCACAAGCATGCGCACACACAAAAACACACACGCACACAGGCGCACACATATACATACATACACACGCGCACGCATGCACGCACGCATGCACATAGTCACGTGCACTCACACAAACCCACACATAAACACAAAGATTCACCAACGTTGGTTGTTCAATTTATTTATTAGGACGGCAAAATTTCTAGCTTCTCCATTTTCGTATGTAGTGGGAAATAAATATATTAATAATATAAACATATTAATATAATGAACATCTGGAATATATTAAACCAGTTTTATGATAATTTTATAAATTTAGGCACTTGACTTCTGGGTGGGAATGTGCACACTATTTGTCTTTTTGGCACTTCTGGAGTTCGCTTTAGTAAATTCTTTTGTGCGTCGTGCAGCGGTTGTACGAGCAAAAATGGCAGCACATTCTGAAAACACAAATCTTTCTTTAGCTGCGAACGTGGCTTTGGCAGCTAACGTAAGTTAGTAGCAATAAAATTTTAAGATAATATTAGAGGACTGGGTGTATTTAAAATACTACTAAAATAAAAAACTTAAAAAAAGTATAAATCTTAAAATTACTTTTTTACACGAGAAAAAGTTTAAGAAAAAATTTTACACTGTTAAGAAAAAATAAACAAACTTGTCAACTATTTTTTACATTGCTAGAAATCTATAAAAATTAAAGGTTTTCCGAGCTGTTAAAAGGAAATTTGGAGCCGTCGGAAAAATTTTTGGGCGCTCGGAGGCGCGAAAATTTAAACATAGAGCCAAAAGTAAAAAAATAGCTTAAACTTCATGGGAAAGTGAAAAAGTAAAAAAAGTAGTTTAGCTCTAAGTTCTTTACTCCAACTTCAAGTTTACCATTTTCGGTTCCAAGCCCCAGTTTACGACCTTATATCTAACTAAATATTTTAAAAAAACTTTGATTGTCACATTTATTACTAAATTCAAAATTGGTATTTGTGTTTGCTGTGTTTTATAAATCATTTTGTTATTTGCAATTAGAATCCATAAACTAGAAAATGAGCAAAACACCAAAAACACCTTTTGTTTCTAAATTAAAAGTTTAATCTTAATCAAAAATATCAAATACATATAAAAATACCACATACAAAAAACCAGAAATAGAGCAAATTACTAAAAAACATACAAAAAATAAAAACCAGATCAAAAATATTGTTTGAAATGCCTTATCTATTTATTAAATATTTTTTTTAAATTGAAAAAATTTAAGCATTCGTTTTTGTAACAACTGGTCCTTGTTTGTATTATATGTTTAATAATACCCGTTCAGCAGCACTGCTTTATTTTGAAAAAGATATTTAGAAACAAGCTTCATTTGCACCAAGCATGTATTTTTATAAATATTTCATTATTTTGACCTGATACATTGATAGGTACCAAATAAAACGCAAAATAAAATAAGCATGCTAAATTAGTCAATATGCATTCTTGATTAAATACATACAGCACCTTTTATAAACAAAACACGGTAATTCAACTAAAGAAGAAACATATTACACAGGATATTATGCGTATTTTCTTTTTTATTGTGGTTTTAGAATTATTAAACCCTAAATTTAAGATTTTTTTCCTTATGGCTCTTGGTTTATTTGTGACGGGCTTTTATGACTCTACGGCTTTTTTGGGTCTTTGATATAGTCATTTCCAGATTCAATATTTTTTCTTTATTCTTTTTTGTTTTTTCTTTGGCTCTAAAATATTAAACCCCGGGTAATGTTCAATCCCTCATAAATTTCCTCTTATAGAAAGGTCGCTTACAAGTTTATTATTCTTTTAAATATACTTGAAAAATTCAGTATTGATTGTTTTAAATTTTGAAACTATTTTGATAATGTTTACGTTTAGCCGCTACTTTCTTCTTCGCCAAAACAAATAAAAAAGAAAAATGAAGATGAGGAAGAAGATTTGGAAGGATTTGCTGAGAAGAAAATTATGACTGTAGCTTATCAGTACAGTCGTATTGCCAAACTCATTGACAAAACATCCCGAATACTCTTTCCTGGAGGTTTTCTTTTATTTAATTTAATCTACTGGACGGTTTTTAATATTGATCCGCTCGAAGACGAAACATAAAATGCTATTATTATTATAAAATTAAGAAAAAAGAACTTCAGTAATACAAGCTCCTGCAGATTTTTCAGTTAAATTAACAAAAATAAATTGCGGGAACGATTTGTACAAGTATTTCATTATGGTAATTTTTGTGACCAAATTTAATTATTGAACATGAAAATTAAATATTTCGAAATATTATAGTGATACTATTGTGATTCGAAATTATTTTAAATTGTAAATTAATTTCATGCTGCAATTTAATTTGATGTCGAATTCTAAAGGTTTAAAAAGCAGGTGGTTGAAAAATTTTTTAATTTTTTCTAACTTAAAAAAATTACTTCTTTTACTCCGTATAAATAACACTTTGATTTTTAAAAATGAGTTGGTAATTTTCGTAAAATAATTAATTTCTTATAAGATCCAGTCAATTTCGTGAGCGTGAACTATTAAAAATTCTTATCACAAACTTTCGCGCGGTTTTATTGCTTGTAGCCGTGCGAAGAAGGTAAATTTTAAAACGCAGCGAACAATTTTGAAGCAAAATTCAGCTTCACAGGATAAAGCGAATATTTTATTTAAATCAGCTATAGGTAATATTTTTTAAATGCTCTCAAAAAAGTAAAGTCTTTGGTGTTTTTTTTATATTTTGAGTTTAATGAATGGGTTAAAAATAGCCCCTGGTGGCCTGGTAATTATGAGTGTCATATAATTTTTCACAGTTTATCAACTACCGTTGTGCGTCATATCAATTGTAATAATAGTAAATTTTAATTCGTTGTTGTTGTTGCACAAATGTCATATAGACAACTCTTTACTTAACTGCAGATCTAATATTAATTTAAAAATCTTTGCCATTAAAAATCTAAAAAATAATTTATTTTGGTCAATTTTTCCGCAAAAACCTAATGGTTTTTTTTCTACGATAGAGACTTATAGCTCCTTTGACTACGGTTTTACGTCTATTTTTATGGTTATTAAAAAACTATTTTTTTGCTTAAATTTGCTAAAACAAAATTCCTTTGTAAAATTTAAGATGTTTATAATAAAATTGTTGTATTGTTTGGTGATGACTAAAGATAGAAATAATTTTAAAATTTCTTTATTCTACGTTTCAACTTGATAAATACAGGCCTTAGTCGAGAAATTTTAACGTAAATGGGTAAAAACGGCAGGGGTCTTTAGAAAAAAGTAGGGAACTTTAAAGCCTTTGGAAAATTTTTGGACTTTTTTTAGTTTGCTTGGGCTACGATATAGGTTTTAGCGTTTTTTAAGTTCGGTTCCAAGGTCCCTCGGCTCCATTGACCCTAAACCGTAAAAACAATAAAATTACCTGACGAAAGCTATTGTTTTATTAGGGTAAACGTAGAATAAAGAAATTTTAAAATTATTTGTTTTTAATCGCCATGCAACGCAATAACAACAGGGCAGCCCTAAAGGACTCAGTACTCATAATGGTTGGTGCGGGAGCGCAACCGAGCGATTTAGTCTCGCGGGGCCGCGCCAACCAGAATTAGAGAAAGTGGGTAAATTTTGAAATTCAAGTTCATCATTGTCATCTTCTTCTTATTATTATTATTCTAGTGCTCAATTCTTAAAATCAATATTCCTCCTTCGTTACTGATTAAATGTTATGAATTTATATTATTTTTGTTTTATGCCTTCTCAATAATTTTTTTTTATAATCCTACCTTTTATAAGTTAGTCAAACAAGCTAATTAATTTTTAAGTAAAACAAATTATTGTTATGCAATAAGTTTATCCCGCTTTATGCGGGAAGGTTTTGTTTTTTGCTCGTCAGTGCTCCTGTGTATAGTACCCTCGCGTCCCCCCTGGCATGATGAATTGATTTTGCTGCGAGGTTGTGGTGAACGCAATTTTTTAGGCCCAGTACCTTCGTGTCCAGTACCCTCGTGTCCAGTACCTTCTTGTCCAGTACCCTCGGGTCCAGTACTCTTGTGTCCAGTACCGTCATTTCCCGTTCCCGTGTAACACTTCACAATTACTTTCAACCAAAAAAGCTGCCAGGTTTTAACCGTGCAGTTTTTTAACCTCTGCAGATCACTTTGAAGTTAAGCTGTTTTCTTTCTTTTCCATTTTTAGTAGAAAAACTTATATAAACTTTCGCGTCATCTGCGAAAAGTTTGATTGTATTAATATAGCAAACAAATTTAAACTTTAAATGTCTTGTTTTTCCTCGCTGCTAGCGGCATTCCAAATTAATTTTACAATACAAAATATATCACAAATTAGAAACTAATATCATGTGAAAAATTAACTTCAAATGGAAATTCTAATTTTTCATTTATTTCTTCCAGTCTGTCTTGATTTTTCACAGTGATTTTTGGCAATTCAACTTGTTTCATTCGTTGCTAAAATTTAATAAATGAAACTTTCGTGAAAATGTACCTGGCATAATAACTTTTTTGAGCGGACAATAATTTTCACAACCGAAAAAATATTTATGTAGATAACAGAATATAATTGAAAATTAACAAATCAGTTTGTACTATTTATAAAATTTAAAACCTATCAGTTTAAAACATTACTTTGAGGTTGTTTTTAACCCACGTCATTCTTCGTTTTATTTCTTTTTTTTTGTTTTTTTTTACAATGCTAAATAATCTATTTAATTTTTTATTAAACCAACGATGTCAATCATATGTAGTAATGATACCAAATTCTGAGGAATTCGTTACAAATGTTAGATCACGTGATTACGTGTTACATCAAGTAATTACGTGATAATTGTGTGATAAAATTTATTCCAGTTAGGAGGAGGGGTGGCAAAATTCAGAAGGTATATTTTAAACTGCCTCCCTCCTACCTTTATTCAAAATTGATCGACTACCTCCTACCTTTATTCAAAATTCATCGACTACCTCCTACCTTTATTCAAAATTGGCTTGACCTGCTTCTACCTGATTCTAAGCCAATCTTTTTTTGTAACATGTAAAATGCTTAAACATACATAATGTAAAATGTATCTATTCTACATCTTTTTTTGAGAAAGGTGCTTAAACATACATAAGTAATCAATGCCGCCTGATATTTCCTACATGTCTTCGAAGCATAGTTTGCTGCCTTTTACTGCCTTCAACCTACTTGAAGCAAAAATATATAATATAACGAAAAATGCGCAACTCCTATATAAAAAAGTACGGAAAAGGTGGCCTTTATAATGAGCCTCTCCATTTAAATGACACTCTCCATAATAATGGCAAAGTAGCCATTTTAATGCGGGAAAAAATGCTGTTCACCTACGTTATTCAGCACAAATGTGCGCGGATCAATAAAAACATTTTATTTCATTTGCGGGATGCGTGCGCATTTAGTGTAAAGTGACGTAGGCGAACGGCATATTCCTTTGGATTAAAAGGCCATTATTATGGAGGGAGGGAGCCATTTTAAATAGAAAAAGTCATCAATAAAGGCCACCTTTTTCCGTACTTTTTTATATAGGAGTTGCACATTTTTCGTTATATTATATATTTTTGCTTGAAGTAGCTTGGGGAGCCGGTGTCGCGGGATATTTCGACTCCCCTAATTTTTGACTCCCGGGGTCAAAATACACCGGTGTAGAATGACTTCCCGGTCATTCTACACCGGTTGTACGCTGGTGTAGAATGACTCCCTGCAGGAATAAGATGACTCCCCTGTTTTCTTGTATTGTAAAAACTTTTAAAAATTAATTTTAATTTTTATCATAGATTTTGCGCCGGTTAGATGTCACTTATTCTTGAATCGTGTATACTATGACACATGCCTGTTTTCAATATAAATGTAAATGTAAATGATTTTGCCGATCAGACCATAAAAACTTAGGCTTAGGCTTAGGCTTAGGCTTAGGCTTAGGCTTAAGCCTAACTAACAATGAACTTACACAGGTTAAATATAGTGAGCGGAAGTGCACAGTTTTAAGTAATAATGTATGGAAATTTTAGGGGGAATCAATATATCCCGGTATAAAAATGACTCCCAAATGTTAATAAGGGGAGCCGTTGTATCCCGATAGGAGTCGTAGTACTATTGGAAGTCAACATATCATACGACATCTCGCATGATATTTTGACCCCCCTGATTTTTGACCGGGGAGTCATTCTACACCGGGAGTCAAAATATCATATGACACCGGCGTCACCGGGGTATGCCCTGAAATTTATATTGCGCTTACCTGTGACAATATAGTTCCCTTTTGAGAATCAATCATTTTGCATTGAACGGCAGCGGGTATGCTACTGGTAGAAATCTTGAATACATCGAAAACTTTTTCTAGCACTGCATTCGGTTTCTCCACTAAATCCTCAAAGTAAATAGGAGATGGGAGAGCGAAAAACGTTTCTAAAATAAAAACTTAATTTTCAATATCAATATAGTAGTTCACGTCAGGATTTAAGGACCCTCAAAATGTCATATAGTATTATATATATATATATATATATATATATATATATATATATATATATATATATATATATATATATATGTTTTGCTCTGTAGGAATGGTTGTGGGAGGAGCTGTTAGAATTACTTTTAGCCAATTAGCGCTTGGAAAAAAATTGGATCTCCAATGGATCAAAGATCTCCATTTTTTCCCAAGCCCTAATTGGCTAAAAATGATTTTACAAGGTCATAACATAACTCTAAAAGTCTTTAACACTGAACAATTTCTTATTAAATGGGGGGTTTTGACTATCGTGGTCTGAATTAAATATACAATTTACAATAATTTAATATAATTAAGGTATAAAAACATATAAATAGTTCCTTGAATTAAGCTTTTGACTTTCACCTCGCATTTCAAATAATGGAACCTATTTAGTGGGTCATGAAAGCTGACTCTTCAAGTTAAGCTTTAACTCTAGTGAAACATTAATAACAAAAGTTGTTGGAAAAACAAACGTTCGAGCTGGCGGAGGATTATGGTTGAATTATATCTGGCTGGCTGAATTAAGTTTGTATGAGAGACATCAGCGGACCAATTAAAATTGTGGGTTATGACGGTTTACAAAAATACACGAATTCCTGATACTAACTATAATTTATATCAAGATGTGAAATAATTACAAAAATTCGTTTATCAGTTTACAAAATATATAATCTCTAAAAATATTCATATTTAATCAAAAATTGATACAATCTACTCGTACTTAAAAACCACATCAAGTGTTTTCTTTGTTATTTTTACATAAAAAATTGCAACCTGAACAAATCCTTATAAAATGTACACAAAATTTACAAATTCTAAAAAACGGCAATGAATAGGTGTGTGACGATCCAAAGTAAAAGCGAAAATAACCAGGCGCTGAAAAATTTAAACAGCCAAATTTACTCAAAAATTTGCTCAATACAGAAATAGAATTTATATCTTCCGAAGTTGACTCTGGCGTGATCCGCAACATCAATGGCCGGACAACGAAGGAAGAAGGATTAACATTTGTATTTTGAGTTTCACGCAATAGGGACACATACGGTCAATGTCATAGTTGGAATGATGAACGCACTTTCCACAGACACCAGATTTAATTTAAGAAGAAACAACGTTTGTGCATAAATTCGTTGTCAAAAAAATATATGTGGCTGGTTTATTAAATTAAAATATACGAATAAAAAAATCTTAAAAATCTTGAAAGTAAATTTTACTCACTATATTTTAGATAATAAGTATACGGGGCAATGTAGACTAGAAATGAAAAATCAAAACAATCCTTGGCATCCACAATCGTCATTGCTAAAAAAATCAAAATTATATATATGAATAATTATAAAAGCTACATAATTAAAATACTGGTCAGCTAATTTAGAATAAAAATTTTTTTATCTGGGGTTTTAAACTCAATTTTTTGCCAAGTGACAAAGTTTTGAGGTGACTAACTTTTGGATGGTTACTTATAAATTTCTAAATACCATGACTTAAATTAAAAAATGTCTTTAAAACTATTAATTTGTTGTATTTTCAAGGACACATGAAAATTAATTAATAAAGAAAAGAAGAATGAGCAATGAAGAACAAATTATGCGGGATATGTGTGGATCCAACTTAAATACATACATATGCATATTTTTATATGCATACGTATGCATACGTTATGCATACGTGTGCATAAATTCATATGCATACGTATGCATATTTTTTGTAACTACATGCATACGCATGCATTTTTCAGCAAAGTATATGCATACGTATGCATTTTTTGTAACTTTTATGCATACGTATGCATTTTTGTCTAAAATTTATGCATACGTACGCATTAAAGTTGCAAAAAAAATACATACGTATGCATATTTTATCAAAAAATATTTTTTTTAATTTCCAAAATATGCATACGTATGCATGTTTTGCAACTTATATGCATACGTATGCATTTTTCCGCAAAGTATATGCATATGAATGCATTTTTTGCAGCTTTTATGTATACGTATGCATAAATTTCTGAAAAAAAATGCATACGTATTCATAAAAGTTACAAAACAATGCATACATATGCATATACTTTCCAAAAAATGCATAAGTATGCATATAAGTTGCAAAATATGCATACGTATGCATATTTTATCAAAAAAAAAAAATTTTTTTTACTTTCCAAAATATGCATACGTATGCATGTTTTGCAACTTATTTGCATACGTATGCATTTTTTTGCAACTTTTATGCATACGTATGCATAAAAGTTACAAAAAAAATGCATACGTATGAAATATACTTTGCGGAAAAATGGATACGTCTGCATATAGTTACAAAAAATGTGCAAATGAATATGAATATGCATATAAATATGCATATGAATTTATGCATACGTATGCATAACATATGC
>JASAMX010009184.1:0-21940 GCA_030248175.1 Microlaimidae sp. YZB2_3 | reverse complement strand
CCCGCGAAAAAAAGGCCCGACTACTGTAAAAACGCCAAGAAACTATGAAAAAACGCCCCCGCCTATGAAAAAAGGGCCCCATGGCGGGAAAAGTCAATAGGAACATGGCGGGAAAAGTCAATAGGAAAGAACGCACCCTAGAAAAAATGCACCTGCGAAAAAAGGGCCCCACTAGTGTAAAAACGCTGAGAAACTGTGAAAAAACGCACCCGCCTATGAAAAAAGGGCCCACATTCGGAAACTGTTTTTTTATTACGTAAATAGAGCGTTATCAACACACTAGGAGCTAGCGTATTATGAAAAACAGCACTTATCGCGCAAAAACTTATCCACATAAATGTATGTTTTTTTTTAGTTTTTTTCGTGATTATTATGTATATCTAACAAATGCATTTTTTTGTTTTTATTTAAGTTTTTAATTAAAAGCTTTTAAACGTGAAAATTCAAAAAATAATCCAAACACTGATGTTTATTTAGCAAGAAACAATACAACGAATCCAAAACAAATCCGAAAAATAAATGAAGCAAAAAAAATATTTCAATCGTAACACTATTTACTATATTTTTTGCTTTAATTAATTTGTTATTCATGTTTTTTTTAATTCATTGTGCAAAATTCACAAATTATAGTTATTGGCTACTTACGTCCTCTGCTAGTCTATATTTGAGGATTTTTCTAAGAATAAAATGTGATTGTTAACTTTAACAACTTTATTGATAAACGCAAGAAAACATAACAATAAGAACAAACTCAATCCAAGTTACTAAATGTCAGAGTAATGTAACTTATTTTGAACTTATCAGTTTATTTTGAAATTTATATTTTTTGGCTGACAAATACTGCAGGGCTTGTAAAAATGGTTAAATACTCTCTTTTTGTAAAACATTAAAAAAACTACATAGTTGTCAATTGAAGCCAATTATTATATTAGTAGTATCTTATTTTATGCATGGATATATTTCAATTCTAAAAATAAAAATGCCCCGGCACTGCGCCGTTTAAACTTATTTAGCCTTGAAATTCTACGTTATTTTATTGCCGCTTTGTTATACAACCAACTATCATTAATGTTTTTTAATAAGTTTGCCAAAAAAACTTAGTTTACAAAAAAAATTTTTAGATTAGGTTTTAATATGCTTTCCATCATTTATTTCTTTTTAATAAATAGTACAAATGTAAAAGGCAGAATTCCGGAGCTTCTAAAACCAAAGCGTCACTCCGGAGCTACACAGCTACAAATTACACAGAGACAGAAATTATGACGTTTTAATTGTTATGTACTAAACATATTTTTTCAACGCTCCCCCATCTATTTTTACTGAAACCATAACAAAAAACTAAAAGACCCTATTTTATATACAAAAAGATGTGCAGCATGGAATGAAATTTAGTAATTAAAAAGCTAGAGCAAAAATTTTTTCACAACCACAAATCTTTTTTTTTGAAAAATATTACCAACAATCACGACTCGTTAATCACATCAAAAAAAAACTAAACTTTTATGAACTGGCCAGTTTTTAGTATCTGGTTTTTATTTAGCTATTCAACAACTAATCGTAAAAACAAACCTACCATAAGCTGAAAATAAATACAGAAGTGTGCTAAGTAAAATAAATTCAACTATTAATTTAATTTTTAGTCTCTTTTTATTTTATATTTTTTATAAACCTAAAACCAACTCATTACTGTAATGTACTTTGAAGAAATAAAAAAATATTTTTGATTTTCTGCGTGACCGTTGCCGTTTAAAAATTTTTTTCGATCTTAAAATAACTATAATTCCCCGAAGACATTGACCAAGAAGATTAATGGCAAACTATTAAAATATTTGTTTTGTTATTTTAACCGTTGAACCAATGTCTTGCAGTTTAAATTTTTTAATTGTGTTTACAAAGCATTTACGAGTTTATTTTGCTATATTTTAAAAAATGTAATGTTACACATTTATTTTAATTTACGTGTTTCTTTTACCTTTTACTTCTGTTACATGAATTTTGTAAATTTTTTAGTTGCATAAGCTATTTATTCTTAAAAAAATGATTTCCTTTCATGCTGTTTATAGTGTTCGTACTTTTTTTGAATTATCACCGCTTCATTAAAAATTTTTCCCACGCACGTGCTTTTTTTCTCGCGGATTACATGTTTACGTAAAAAAAACCGGTTTATAATTGTGGGGCCCTTTTTTCATAGGCAGGTGCGTTTTTTCATAGTTTTTCAGCGTTTTTACACTAGTGGGGCCCTTTTTTCGCAGGTGCATTTTTTCTAGGGTGTGTTCTTTCCCTTTGACTTTTCCCGCCATGGGTCCCTTTATTCACAGGCGGGTGCGTTTTTTCATGATTTTTTTGGCGTTTTTACACTAATCGGGCCCTTTTTTCGCGGGTGCATTTTTTCTAGCGTTGTTTTTTGAACCAAATCGGTTCAAACACCAGAATAAATCTTCCTCCCTTAAAAATTTGCATAAATTAAAACATGATATGTGAGATTTTGTTCAGGAAAAATGTTAAAAACATCATTTTTAACACAGAATATTAAAATCTTACATTTAGAAAAAAAAGATTGTATTTTAATAAAAATAAAATTTAACTTCAATTGTTATTAATTCCAAAAATAGCATTGACATTAATAAGTAAGTATTTTAGGTGTTTTTCGGAGATAAAAAGAATACATTTGCATTAGTTCGTTTTTTTTTCGAGTACATAAAAAATATGCCATAATTAAATAAACTGAATATTTTTTTAGAAAATTAATATCTCGAAATAAAACTTTTTCTTTTAAGTTTATCAATTTTTAAAACAAAGTATAGCAAAAAAGACATGAAAAAGTGACACCAGTTTAATTTCTTTCCAATTAGTATTTGATTCATTGTTCGTTCACCTTCAGTTTTTACTTTTATTAAAACATAATATATTGACAAAAAATTTAAATAAAAAAAATGAAATCTCCAATATGTGTACCTGAAAGTTTTCAGTTTTTTTTAAATTTAAAATTCAATATTAAAACAAAAAACCTTCTTCATATTCAGCAGTTAATTCGACATTGACAGGTTTAAAGTTGTTTTTTGGTGGTTAGGTTGATTTTTAGGTTTTGCTTAGGCTTAGGAAAAAGATTTTTTGTTTTTAATCAGGAAGTGATTTTTTTTTGGAAGATATGCCGAATTTATTTTTTACGGCGCCGCGAACATTTTCCTTTGAGTTTTAACTTTTTTCATATGTTGCTTAATATTTTAAACGGTATTAATATTTTGAATTTAGGCTTTCTGCTTAGGCTTGTTTAGGGTTCACATTTCAGCTTTATACGATCGAAATCTTTAATTTAGGTAAAACATTGAAAAGGTGTTTATTTAAAAAAACCAGTTTTTTTAAATACTCCAAACATCTCAAAAGTTTTATTAGAATAACAATTATCTTTTAGTGTTTATCACCAATTCTTTGATCTGAAACCTCGAGTATTTTATAAGAATTTTTCGATGAAAAGAAAAAAACGGAATAACGTTAAAAATAGAAAAAAATGGATGTTGTTTTTGATATGCAGATATATATTACATGATTAATACAAAGGGGGGAAGATTTATTCTGGAGCGAACACCAGAATAAATCTTCCCCTCTCTGTGGGGAACTTTATGGAAATTTTTGCTGTATGCTTTAACACAGGGGGGAATAAATATTCTGAGGGGGGAAGATCTGTTCTAGCGTAAACCAGAATAAATCTTCCGGGGGGCAGATCTGTAATGGGGGAAGATCTATTCTACGACAGGCCGGCCTGGATAGGTTATGTTTCTGGTGATTTAGGACGTATCCTAAAATTTCTCAAAAAAGTAAAGAAAAGAAAAAGAAAAGGAAAAGGTTAAAAGTGGTTTGGGGAAACGGCCATTGACTAAACCAACAAACCATAAATTTATATTTGTTGAAACTTGCCTTGATTAAGTGTTTATTATCACCATTATTAATTAAGTGGATGAAGTGAATAAAGCTTATGTCATGACACCGTTCAGTACGTCAAACCCAATCGTTCAAAAGCTCCTCGGTGCTTTGAAAACAAGCGGATCTGATAACAACAATGATAACAGTCATGTAAGCATTAAACTGGACTTTATACTTAGCTATTTAGTTATAAAGGGTTGTAAAGGTATGGCACAATGGCAGAACATATCTCTTGCTTGGTACAAGTTCCATACGTGTACCAAAATTTGACTGACCGATTCAAAAGTAATTTTAAATTGCATTACATCTTTATGGCCTAAATTGAACACATAAACATTATTTTTGTGGTTATTTTTGGATTTGAGATTCTTAAAAAAGTTATGAGCCAATTTGTACCCAAAATTGCCTTTATTTGGCATGTACAATTTATGTTATTAGGAATTTTTTTTATTTATTAAGCCATTAATCAAATTAATATTATTTTTTTCGTAATACCAAGTGTGAGGCAGTTACAAATATATTTTTATTTTTTTACGGTAGCTACCATATTTTTATAATAAGCGTTCAAATACCTATAAAATTTTAGTTGTGAAAAAATTTACATTTTTGAAAAACAAATTACAATTACTTATTTTAATAAAAATTAATTATATTACATTTTTTTGATTTTTTTATTGTGCTTATTCTTAGGAACAATAAGTTGGTGAAAAACCAACTTTAAATTAGCGTTCAAAGCCAAACAATTTTTTGTCTGTTTTTGGTGGTCCATGTGACTTTCGGATTTTCGGCAAACTCTGATTCACTTGACAAAATTCACTCGACAGCTTTTTTTAAACTATGCTTATGTGTTCCTAAGCTTAAGCGAAACCTAAAAAAACAACCAGCTGTCGAGTAAAATTTGTCGAGTGAATCAGAGTTTGCAGGATTTTCAGTTTTTTTTTTAAATTTTAAAGTTTTTCAGACTTCTAGCATTTTTAAAACAAAATAAAAGTGCAGTATTACACCACCACAACGTTCACTGCAAATTGCACAAAAATATATGTTATTGATAGTCCCTTGTCCGAATATCTTCATGATAATTGGCGATTAAAAAAATGATAAAAAAATTTATTGTTTAAAAAACAATAAAAGGCAACAAGAAAGAAATTTTCATATACCTAACAGGGCCGTAGCCAGGATTTGAATTGAGGGGGGGATTTTTCGGAAGGTGGTTTATAGGGACCCACAAGGGGGGTCTGGGGGGCGGGAGCCCCCCCAGCGGGTTCAAGGGGCAGAGCCCTTTGTCAGGGGTGCCGGGGGGCAGAATGCCCCCCGGGGTGGGAAAATTTTTTAATTTTAAGCTTTTAAAAGGCATCAGGAAACATAAATTTAAGTACTGAATCTTTATTTATTTTCAGTTGTTTTTTTAAATAAATACAACAAAATAAAATAGTTTTAGGTATTTTATTACTATTTTAATAAAAAAGAACAAACGTTTTCTAAAAATAAAAAATCTTTATTTAATTTAAGTTTTTATAGTAAATGCTTCAGTTATTAATATCCAACATTTGCTCTTTTTTTTGTGCTTGTTGCGCATTCCTTTACAATTTCTTCCACTGGGACCGGAACATCACGGTGAACAGACAGGCAGGCAAGGGCGGTAAACCTTTCCTGGGTCATGCAAGATCTTAAGTAAGTTTTAATTCGGCGCATAGCAGAAAAGGAGCGCTCTCCAGTTGCGGTTGTTATTGGAAGAGTGACGAATACAATATTTTTAAACTCACTTCACTAATGTTTTGAATTATAAATAATTCCTTTTTTATAAATAAGCGCTTTTATGAACCTAAATCACTTTAAATAATGCATTTTAGATAGCTTTAATACATTACAGAGTGATTTGGAAAAAAAATTTTTTTCTAAATTTTTAAAAAAACCAAAGGGGGGACCCTTACGAAATTTTTTGCCTTCCCAGAATTTGAGGGGGGGATTAATCCCCCCAATCCCCCCCTGGCTACGGACTTGCCTAAGTATATAGACTAAAAACTGATTTGTGGGTTATATAAATTTTTGAAAAAAAAAAACAAAATATACACAATCCAAAACTAATAAATGAACTGGATATAAACCCTTTGAACGGCCCCCCCCCCCGAGGGTTATAATGGGGGGGGGGGCAATTCCAAAACGGGGGAGGGGGCACGGAGGGGTAACTTTTTTTGAACTTGGGGGGGCAATAAAACGGGGGGGGGGCAAGCAGGGAAAAAAAAGAAAAAAAGAGAAAAAAAGAAAGGAAAAGGAAAAAAGGGACAAAAAAGCGAAAATAAGGTTAAAATAAGTCTAAAATGGCTTAAAATCCATTGAAATACGCTAAAAACTGCAAAAATTCGCGATGATGGCGTCATAATAGGTAAAAAAATGGCGTCATATTTTTGGGTACTTTCATTTTTCCGCGTGGGGGGGCAATAAAACGGGGGGGGAGAATAAATCCTCAAATAAAACGGGGAACCATTTTCAAACCGTTAACAGGTCTGGGATATCCAGTCAGGCCCTACCTACACCTACCTAAGCGAAGCCATCCTAAACCTAAGAAAAACCTAAGCCTAAGCAATACCTAAGCCTAAGCAAAACTTAAGTCTAAGCAAAACCTAAGTCTAAGCAAAACCTAAGCCTAAGCAAAAGCCTAAACCTTAGTCAAACCAAAATCTAAACCTAATCCTAAGACTAAGTGAAGCCTAAGCCTAAGCAACAGCCAAAGCATATGCAAAACCTAAACCTAAGTGAAACTTAAGCCTAAGAAAACTTAAAAAAACAAGAAAAATTTATGCATAATAATCTTTATTAAACTGTGTGTTTTCAAAGATTGGAAAACAAGCTAAAAAACAACTGCTTGCCTACATAGGTGTTTTTGGTCGGGTCCGCTAGGGGGGGTCCACCCCCGGTTGGAAGGCCAAAATTTTTAGGGGGGGGGGGTCCGGACCCCCCTGGCTTTTTAAGGGGGTCGACCCCAGGTGCGAGATTTCAAATTTAGGGGGGTCATGGGGGTCCAATTTTTTAGCAAAAGTTTTTTAACTCAATGATTTAAATGTTTTTAGGTTTAATATTGAATTTTATGTATTAAAACAGCCTATTTAGGCCTAAAAAGTGTATTTAAACAGTGTTTTTAACTAAAAAAACCGTGTTTTTGACAGTAAATAAAAATATACTTCCAAATTGGTTGGGAGGGGATGGGAGGGGGATCAGCTTTGCTAAGGGGCTCAGGCCGGACCGCTCTCAAGCTTTGGGGGGGGGGAGGGGGTCCCCTGAATTTTTTCTAGGGGGGTCCAAACTTTTGGCTCTAGGGGGGTGGACCCCTCTGTCCCCCCCAAAAACACCTATGCTTGCCTAAGCAATTGACAAAACTTGCAATTGCTTAAAAATAATTGCCTAAGCTAAAAAAACACTGCTTTTTGATCTTGATCAAAACAACAATCAGCCCAACGACCTTTATTTAAACAACAATCAACCCCTCAGTGCAGTGGAGTGCCCAGGATTTCATTTGGTGGGGCGTAAATACTAACCGTAAAGGGGTGTTAGCGGGGCGGCAGCGGCAGGCCCCCAGATACGGGGGTCTGCGGGGTCAAAGGGCACAGTCCCTTGTCAGAGAGGTCCGGGGGAAGGGGGATAAAGGCACCCAGGAAAAAAATTTTTAATTTGAGGCGCCAAAACACACTAGATATTTTAATTCCAGATGATACTTATTACTAAATTTAAGTTTTTTTTCATACCTATACATTTAATACATTTGTTTAAAACGTTAATAAGAGGATAAGTGTTTATGATAGTTTTATTAAACATGTATGCCTTATCTATTGAACAGGATAATCAATTTAAAATCAAAAAGCTAAGATAAATTATCAATTTAAACTACCCTTGTAGTGGGAAAATGTATGTTTTTTGACTATTAATATTCTTTTGGAAAGCATCTAGAAAGTTTCTGTATTAATATGAAAGAAAATTTTTTTTCTCTCCCAAAATCTTTAAATGTAAGAATCCCACTTACAAAAAAATCCTGCTTTGCCAGATTTTTGAGGGAGGGCGATGGCGGCCGCCTTCTTCTGGGCATGCCACTGCCTCAGTGATTGTAAACTTTAAAAACAACTATGCAGCGATCAAAAGCTGGCGATTTAATGTGCTTCAGTAACCTGGTGCCAATCAAATTATCAAAATTTATTAAAAATAGCAGTGCAAATTTATACCAATTAACTTTTTAAACATAAAAAATCAATTTAATATTCTTTTTGAATTTATCAATATAGTCAAAACCCTCCCAATTAAAGTAAAATTGTTCAGTGTTAAAAACCTTCACAGAGTTATGACCATAGAGTCATTTTTAGCCAATTATGGCTTGGAAAAAATGTAGATCCAATTTTTTCCCAAGCGCTAATTCCCAAGCCTTTTTCAGCTTTTCCCTCAACCATTCCCACAAAGCAAATCTAAAATGACTAAAATGAGAAAAACTGGATTTTTTTGGGGGGGGAATACCTGATTTCCGGAATTTAAAGGGAGGGGTGTCCTAAAATTTTCTGTGGGGCATACCTGAAATACCCTATTTTTAGTACTGGGATTAAAGTAGTTTCTATTTAAGTAGTTTCTATTAAAGTTTCAGTTTTAATGGAATCTACACAACTTTTTAGTACAGGAAATTTATTTTTTCCAATCATTTTGGATTTATTAATATTGTTACAGAGAAAAAAAAGTTCAAAAAATATTTTTCGCGTCTTTGTGTATAATTGTAATTTTTAGTCCTTTTTAGAGCTACAAAAACTGTTTTTATTAAATTTACGCACATTTTTACCATAGAAAAACATATTTTTCACAGTTTAGTGTGATTTTATTAAAATTTTAATTCTTTGGCATTTAATGTGAGCAGAAAAACATGAATTTTGAAATCTTGATATAAAAACATAACATTTTCTTGGCTGAGGCTCTGTATTACCTTTTGAGATATATTTTTAACAAAACCACACAAACATTTAGGTAAATAAAAACAGTGATGAAATATTTTTATTAATTTTAAAAATTTTTTTAAACACTTTTTTCTCTCAATAATAAATCTTATATCTTGTAAAATACATCACATGACAAGTGATTAATTTTAAAAGCCGTTTTTTATAGTGGAAGTTTTGAAGTTAAAACACTTTTAGAAGTATTTATGGAATTTTAAAAGATTTTCAATGTGGTTTTTTTTTGGAAAAAGCACCCAAATTAGTTTACAGCGTTTTTCCAAAAAAAGAACACATTATTTTAAAAAAACTTGTGCAACTAGGCTTAAGAACCATGGTTACCAAGTGAAAGAGCGAGTGTTAATGGTTCAGGATATTAATTTTAATGCATGTAGCTTTAAAGGGGAGAAAATACCAATATTCCAAACACAGCATAGGTGAACTGGTTTTTTAGAGAAAAAATTTCAAAATTTTCAAAATGTCATATTTTTCATAATTTGAGGTTAAAATAGGTAAAAAAACAACTTCAGTGTTAATTTTGATTCCATGTTGATTTCATTAAGATCTTTAAATTTGAGTTTTGAGTTGTATTTAAAGAAGATATGGGGGGTGTTTTTTTGTTCACTTACCAATTGTGGGCTTAAACCATCTCCTCACTACTATTTGAGAGTTGGGGATAAAAATGCATGTTTTAACAAACCAAAACCACTACATTGTACATTTGTTGTAGCATTGGACATGTCCAAAACTTTTGACACTGTCACTCACCACACACTCTTACACAAACTCGCACAAACACAGGTACCAACAACAATCTCAAAATTCATAAACAATTACATCAAAGGCCGCAAAGCATACACCACATACAGGGACGTAGCCAGAGTTTCATTTTGGGGGGGGCGGATTTTAGTACAAAAAAAAATTTCGGGGGGGGGGGGGGGGGGCGCCCCTCATAAAAACAGGAATCCCCCAAGGCTTCAGGGATAAACGTAGATAAAGCTGTATAATACACTGTTTTTGGCCTAATAACCTATTATCTAATGTTTTTAGCGGTAAAAACATGTTTTCTTAGTTAAAAAATACATAAGCACACATTGACAGAGCCTGGATTTTACAAAAAAGGAATTTAGAGACGTTACTTTCAGACCCCTTGACTAAACCCACATTGTAAACCAAAGCACATGAGCAGCATCTTGGATCCATGTTTTCTAGGGTACCTACCTATATGAAAAAAATCCGAGCCAATGCTATAGGCGGCAGGAAAATTTAGGAGGGGGGAGGTACATAAATCAACCAATATCATTGTTTGTTTTGCTTTCTGTGTAGTACTTATTACTTATAAAAATTATTGTACTAACTTTAAAATAACAGCATCAGGCAACATAAATAACGAGATATATATGTATGTATACTATAGAAAGTGACCGCTGAGCAAAGCAAAGCGGAACAAATTTTTGGTTTTTGGGGGTTCATTGGGGTACTAAAATTATTTTAAAGTTTGGCGCCGAGCGAATAGCGAGGCGCTAGAAAATTTTGAATTTTTAGCCTTTGAAAACCCCCAAATTTTACTATCTGGCGACCATTCGGGGGGGGGGGGGCGCCCCCCTTGCCCAACCACTATCCTTATTTTTCCTCCTGTCCGAACGTTTCGGGGGGGGGGGGGGCGGCCCCCCCGCCCCCCCTGGCTACGTCCCTGACCACATACAATATTCACAAATCAAAACAAAAACTCATAAAAACAGGAATCCCACAAGGCTTCTGTCTATCACCCACACTATTCAATATCTACATCTCAGGCATTCCAGCACCACCACCAAATGTACACATTGTAACCATAGGTGGGCAGGGGGGGGGGGTTGGGGGGGTTATACCCCCCAAAATTTCGGATATTGCTGACACCCCCCCCTAAATTTGGGGTACCCGGGGACACCCCCCCCCCAAATTCGCCTCCCGGAGAAAAATTTTTAAGTGTTATAAAATGACTAAAAAAAATTTTCTGCGCTTCGCGCAGAGAGTTAATTGTTAATTGACAATTTATCTTAGTTTTTCGATTACAAATCGATTATCCCGTTCAGTAGTTAAGGTATACAGTTTAATAAAACTACTATAAACACTATTATCCTTTAATTAACGTTTTAAACACATGTTTTAAATGTGTAGGTATAAGAAACCTTAAATTTTGTAATAAGTATCATCTGGAATTAAAATTTCAAGTGTATTTGAGCGCCTTAAATTAAAAATTTTCTCTGCCGGGGGGCATTCTGCCCCCCGGACCTCCCTGACAAGGGGCTCCGCCTCTTGACCCCGCTGGGGGGCTCTCGCCCCCAAGACCTCCCCTCTCATATCTGGGGGGCTACCGCCCCCCAGACCCCCCTTCAGGGTCCCCAGACCGCCCCCCCGAAATGAAATCCTGGGCACGCCACTGCAAAAGGGGGGTCTGTCTAACCTCAAATTTTTCCCTTTGCCGACCTAAAAGAGGTGTCTAGACCCCCCTGGCTACGCCCATGTATGTATATAATCTTTAATTAAATATAATATTATGGATTTAAAAGTTTGTGATACTTGACTTTATAATCAAGACAATAATATTATTATTCTATTATTACATAATTATTAAAAAAAACTATGATTTCTAATCCAATTATAAGAATATATAAACACACATTATTAATAAAAGAATTAAACAATACAATTTGTATGTTGCAATAAGCTCTTATTTCAATTTTACAGTTTTAAAGCATTTATAAGCTTGTTTTACGTTTTTTTACGCGTTTTAAGCCCATTTTAAGGCAGCGCGGAAATATTGGGTACACCCCCCTCAAAATTTGGGTCTTGCCGGACACCCCTCCTAAAATTTGACCCCCCCTATACCCCCCAAAATCCGAGAGGCTGCCCACCTATGATTGTAACCATAGGTGGGCAGCCTCTCGGATTTTGGGGGGGGAGGGTCAAATTTTAGGGGGGGGGTGCCAGAAGACCCAAATTTTGAGGGGGGGTGTACCCAATATTTCCGCGCTGCCTTAAAATGGGCTTAAAACGCGTAAAAAAAACGTAAAACAAGCTTATAAATGCTTTAAAACTGTGTAAAATTAAAATAAGACCTTATTGCAACTTATAAATTTTATTTTTTATTTCTTTTAATAATAATGTGCAGTGGGGTAGTCAGGATTTCATTTCAGGGGCGTCGGTCTGGGGGGGGGAAAGTGTAGTCAAAGCGGCGAGAAGCGCCGCCGACTGCGCGCCGAATGCGCCGCGTAGCGGCGGCAGCCGACGCGAAGCGTCGGCCCGGGGGTCTGGGGGGGGTGTCCCCCCAGCCGCCGGAGGCGAAAATTTTTTAAAATATATACTAAAAACGGCTTAAAAATCGTCTCCTGGTGATCGCGTGAACATACATTTTACTTTTGTTTTTTTACCTAATTTCTACATAATTTTCTGTGATATTAAAAATTCAGTCAGGGGGGTTCGGGGGGAACAATGCCCCCTGGGGGAGAAAATTTATAATTTGAGGCGCTAAAATACACTAGAAATTTTAATTCCAAATGATACTAATTACAAAATTTAAGGTTTTTATAGCTATACTATACATTTATAACATGTGTTTAAAACGTTAAAAAAAGGATAATAGTGTTTATAGTAGTTTTATTAAACATGTATACCTTAACTACTGAATGGGATAATCGATTTGCAATTGAAAAACTAAGATAAATTGCCAATTTAAACTGCCCGCGTAGTGGGGAAATTTTAACTGCCCGCGTAGCGGGGGAATTTAAAGGTAATAAAAGGTAATGAACGGGGAAATAAGGTAATAAACACTCCGGTAATAAATAAAAAATAAAAATTTTTTAGTCCTTTTATAACACTTAAAAATTTTTCTTTGGGAGGCGAATTTGGGGGGGGTGTCCCCGACTACCCCAAATTTAAGGGGGGGTGTCAGCAAAATCCGAAATTTTGGGGGGAGGGTATAACCCCCCCAGCCCCCCCCCTGCCCACCTATGATTGTAACATATGCAGACATCACGATATACGCATCACACCCAAACCATTTACATAGCACAAAAACAAATACAACCATACTCACACGCAATACAAGCACAAACAGACAACAACCAACTCACACTAAATGCAAGCAAAACAACATCCACACTATTCACGCCAGACCCTGCAGAGTACAACACACAACTATCACTACAAATAAACAACACAACACTCATCACAACCAAAAACCTATAAAACTTGGGGCTCACTTTTGAGCCCAAGCTCACATTCAACACACACATCACAAATACACACAGCAAAGCACGCAAAACACTCAAAATCAAAATGACAAACGCACTTACAGTAACATTGTGAGGTAAACGAAAAGAAACACACACATTAGACACATACAATCATAGGTGGACAGCCTCCTGGATTTTGGGAGGGTATACTGGACCGCCAAAATTTGGGGGGGGGGGTGTCCCAAAATTTATTTGGGGGTTATACATGCCACAACAAATACCCCATTTTTAGCGTTTTTAGTACTGGAACCCCCATAATTTAGGGGGTGTCTGGGGTACCCCTAAATTTTAAGGGGGTGGCAGCTATAATCGTGATTTTTGGGGAGTATAATCCCCCAACCCCCCTATGCATACAAGGCAATCACTTGACCAATAATTGAGTATGCCAGCGCAGTCTGGGGCCCCATAACATCAAGCACACAAAGCAACAAACTGCAAACAATACAAAACACTGCTCTCAGGGTTGCATCAGGACACCACAAACACACACATCATACATACAGAGGCTAAAGTCTTCCCAATAGCAGCACACATTTAACTCTACGCAAAACAAGCAAAATTTGCAGCCATGTACACAAACAATCCATTTAACTACTTAACACAACAAACTGCACCCAGCAGGCTTAAAAAGTCAACAATCTTTCACAACAACAACTACATAACAAACATTTCAACAGACATACACAACAAATCATACAAAGGACTCAAACAACAAATCAACACAAACACAGTCACAAATTACATTAACAACACTTCAATTAAACCTAATACTACAAACAAAAGCACCAGCAATAAGCAATGAGGAAGAAAATCTTTCTCGCGGGGTCAGGAGAACCCTTGCCCAGCTCAGGGCGGGGAAATCTCTTTTCTTGTACTCTTACTGTCCGCTATGCAAAACACAAACACGCAACACAACTTTTTACATGCACACACATTCACACACACAACCTTGGGACAGAGGACCTTGAGCAAAACCCGCAGTGGTTCCTGATCTCCTCCAAGAGTGGGAAGAGGGGGTTAGCAAGGCAAGGAGAGTGCCTAACGGAAATGACCAGGTTTGAACCACACATGGGCAAGTTGCTCCGGAGTGGGGGGTTAAACCCCAAATTAGGGGGGTTATAATCCAAGAAACGCAAAATACCCATATCATTTTTTTCTGGTGTGCATTTTACCCATATCGTTTTTCGATTTTGAAGGAAAAATAGGTAAAAAACGCTAATTTTAGGTCAAAAAGCCCTTTTTATAGCATTTTTGAGCTTTTTATTGCTTAAAACATTCATTTTGACCTCAAAACTTAAGTTTGGGACAGTTAGAAGTCATTTTAAAGACATTTTTTTCTTCATTTTTCCAAAATTGGGGGGGTTAACTTTTTCTCCCCCCCGCTTCTGAGTGGGGAGGTTAAACCCCCTTCTCAGAATTCGGGGGGGGGGCTTAACCCCCAACCCCCCTGTGCCCATGTATGGCTTGAACAAAATTCTAGCCTTTGGCAAAAGACAACAGCAAGAATCCTCGTTATCTCTCTAAAAAGCGATCCCTTTTCCTTCCTCCAAAATACAAAGTTTTGACATACTTACTCCCTCCCCCATATTCCCCTAACCTTACCCCCACCCTCCTTTACTCCTTTCTCTTTTATCTCTGAAAAATTTTAAGTTTGTTTTTTGGTAAATTTAATACATAATAAAAATAAAAAGGAAGAGGGGATGATGTTATAAAAATTGTGAAGAATGTGATATTTATTGATGTTGGAAATATGTATAATATACATATTTCCAACGCAGCGGGCTCTCGGATTTTTGGGGGGGGGGGGGTGAATTTTAGGGGGGGGGTGTAGGCAAGAAAATTAAAATTGAGGGGGGGTGTTACCCGATAGCGGCCTGCCTAAGAATGAGCTAAAAAACATAAAAAAAAATAAAGCAAGCTTATAGATGCTCAAAAAGTGTGTAAGATTAAAGTAAGACCTTATTGCAACTTATAAATTTTATTTTTTAATTCTAATAATAATGTGCAATGGCGCAGTAGGATTTTTCAGGGACGTCGTCTGGGGGGGAGAGAAAAAGTGTTGTCAAAGCGGCGCGACGCGCCGCCCGCCCTGCGCGCGAGGGCGCCAGCCGACGCGAAGGTCGGCCGGGGGGTCTGGGGGGGTCCCCCCACCGCCGGAGGCGAAAATTTTATATCTAAAAACGGCTTAAAAAACATCTCCTGGTGATCGCGTGAACATACATTTTACTTTTGTTTTTACCTAATTTCTACATAGTCTTTCTGTGATATCTTAAAAATTCAGTCAGGGGGTTTGGGGGGAACAATGCCCCTGGAGGAAAAGATTTATAATTTGAGAGCGCTAAAATACACTAGAAAATTTAATTCCAAATGATACTAAACCAAAATTTAAGGTTTTTTATAGCTATACAATTTATAATATATTAAAACTTTAAAAAAAAAGGGTAATATCTGTTTATAGTAGTTTTATTAAACATGTATGCCTTAACTACTGAATGAGATAATCAATTTGATTGAAAACTAAGATGAATACACAATTTAAACTGCCCACGTAGGATATTAACTGCCCGCGTAGCGGGGGAATTTAAAGGTAATAAAAGGTAATAAACAGGAAAAAGTAATAAACCTCAGGTAATAAATAAAAAATAAAAATTTTTAGTCCTTTTATAACACTTAAAAATTTTCTTTGGGAGGCGAATTTGGGGGGTGTCCCCGACTACCCAAATTTAGGGGGGGGGGTGAGCAAAATCCGAAATTTTGGGGGGGGGGTATAACCCCCCCCCCCCCCACCCCCCCCTCCCACCTATGTTTCCAACATCAATAAATATCACATTCTTCACAATTATACATTATACAAATATATATACTTATGTATATATTATATACATAAGTGCTTAAATATATAGTTAACCAAATAGGTTAACTTACGAAAATATGTTAAGTGTAATAGAAAACATATGAAATGACTAATAACTACCAATAACTTATATATACATACTTATATATGCATAAGCATACATATATGTAAATTACAAGGAAGATATATTATAACTAATTGTTAAAACTATGCGTAAATGGACTATGCATATCTTATGATTAAAGTAATTAAGTAAAGAAATGAAGTAAATTATAAAGGAGATATATATATATATATATATATATATATATATATATATATATATATATAAATGAAAATATGTTTTTGAATGAGAAAAGTTTTATAATTGAAAATTTTTTTTAAAATGAAGAAATTTTTGAAATAGAATTATAACTACCTAATGAAATATTAAAATAATATGTTTTAAATGTTGTAAAATTATTTTATATTTTTATGCTTACTTAGTGTGTTGAATGGCAGGTTGATATGAATATAATGTTTATTATGGTTTAAAATGCTTATATATAAATATAATGTTTATTATGGTTTAAATTGTGATATGTTTGTTCACCTCACATTGCAGACCTGTGCACGGTCTGGAAATGCCCCCCCGTTTTATTGGAGGATTTGCCCCCCCCGTTTTATTGCCCTCCCCCGCCAAAAAATAAAAAAAGTACCCTAAAATTATGACGCCATTTTTGACCCATGATGATACGCCATCATCGCAATTTTTTTGCAGTTTTTAGCCTATTTCAATGTATTTTAAGCCATTTCAGACCTATTTTTACCTTATTTTCGCTTTTTTTGTCCCTTTTTTCTCTTTTCCCTTCTTTTTTTCTCTTTTTTTTCTTTCCCCCCTGCTTGCCCCCCGTTTTATTGCCCCCCGTTTCAAAAAAGTTGCCCCCTGTGTCCCCCTGTTTTGGGATTGCCCCAACCCTTTTAAACCCCAGGGGGCAGTGCACAGATCTGACATTGTAAGCATGGAAGCGTGGGCAGGCGATAACCCCCAAAATTTGAGAAGGAAATTTACCTACATCCCATGTTTAGAAGTGGGGTTGGGAGAAAAGGTTAACTTCATAGGTGAGAAAGGGGGGGCAGGGTGGGGTCCACCCCCCAGCCTCAAAATTTTGGGACCGCCCTCTCCCCTCGACGAAAATTCAGGCCTTCCCCTCCCCTCAAATTTCCGAATTTTTTACCCCTGACCCCCCTCCAGAATTTGAAATCTGACCCCCCCTCCCCCTTTGCGAAAAATTTAAGTATTTTTTATACTAAATTTTATTCCAAAAACGTGATTTTTTAACACATATATTCATGTGTTTACACCCTTTTTACACCAAAATATCGCTTTTTATTCAATAAAATGTATTATCCTATAAAAAGAACAATTATTAAAGTTATTATGGTTTAAAACTGTTTTGCTTTTGACATCGTACCCCACCTGACCCCTCTAGATTTCAAAATTTTGCACCCTGGGTCGCCCCCTCCACTAAAAAGCTAGGGGGGTCCGGACCCCCCTCATAGAATTCAAAATTTGATTTACCCCGGGTAAACTTAAGTTTTGAGGTCAGAATAAGTTTAAAAGCTATGAAAAGCTCAAAAATGCTGCAAAAATAACTTTTTCCCCCAAAAAATAACCGTTTTCTACCTATTTTTCCTTCAAAATCAAAAAACGAGAAAGTAAAATACACTCCAAAAAACAATATGACTAAAAGCTAAATGTAAAATGTGTAATGCATTCCTGGTTTAATATTCTGGTTTGGACCAACTTTTCCATGCATGGTTTACTCACAAGGCTTATTTTAATTCTCCATTCAATTTCTTACCATTTCACAGCTTTTTATTAGAAAGTTTAAACCATTTTTTAGCAATTTTAAGAATCCATCCTTTCCTTTCTGTTTTTAAATACCTACCTAAAAATTGTACCCCCTAGCGATTTTTAAGATTTACTCCAAGGAATGATCACCTAGTCCAGACCTGAGCACTACCCCCCAGGGGGTTTAATGACGGGGGCATGGGTGGCAACTTTTTTAAAACTGGGGGGGGGGCGGCAATAAAACATGGGGAAGGAGGGGATAAAGAAAAAAAACAGAAAAAAAAGCAGGAAAAAGTGAAAAGGGACAAAAAAAACGAAATTAAGGTAAAAATAGGTCTAAAATGGCTTAAAATGCATTGAAATAGGCTAAAGACTGGAAAACTTTTGCGCTGATGGCGTCATAATAGGTCAAACTGGCGCCATAATTTTTGGGTATTTTTTTTTCATTTTTGGGTGGGGGGCATTTCCAGACCGTGCACAGGTCTGGTAGTCAGATTTTCGCGTAAACCTCTGGGGCAAACATTCTTCCTTTACTAATTATGCCGCTTGGGTTGGTGGAGGCTCCTTCTCCTATACCTGCTTTCCAGACAAAATTTGCCCATGTAGGGGGTACACTTACACTTCATAAAATTAGAAACCCAAATTCTCAAACATTTTAGCATTTTAAGCGCTGGAACCCCCAAAATTAAACGACATGTATCCCAGGTGGGTTGTGGGTCACTCCATACTCAGACCTGTGCACGGTCTGAAAATGCCCTCCCCCCCCGTTTTATTGGAGGATTTTCCCCCCCCCCCCGTTTTATTGCCCCCCCCCGCCAAAAATGAAAAAGTACCCTAAAAATATGACGCCATTTTTGACCTATGATGACGCCATCATCGCCAATTTTTTGCAGTTTTTAGCCTATTTCAATGTATTTTAAGCCATTTTAGACGTATTTTACCTTATTTTCACTTTTTTGTCGCTTTTTTCCCTTTTCCTTTCTCTTTTTTTCTCTCTTTTTCTCTTAATTTTTTTCTTTTTTTTCTTCTTCCCCCCTCTGCTTGCCCCCCCCCCGTTTTAAAACTTGCCCCCCGCCCCCATTTGGAATTGCCCCCCCCGTTTTAACCCCGGGGGGGCAGTGCACATGTCTGCATACTAGTCTTGTGCATGGTCTGGAAATGCCCCCCCAGTATATTAGTGGCTCTGCCCATAGGTGAGAACGGTTCGGGAAGCTAGGGGGGGTGGTTACCTGGGGTAAATCAAATTTTGAATTCTAGGAGGGGGGTCCCAGGGGAGGTCTGAACTCGCCTAGCTTTTTACAGGGGTCAACCCGGGGGGTGGAAAATTTTGAAATCTAGAGGGGGGTCAGTTGGTGGGGTTTGGTGTCCAAAGCAAACAGTTTTAAACCATAATAACTTTAATTATTGTTTTTTTATAAGGATAATACTACATTTTATTGAATAAAAAGCGATATTCTGGTGTAAAAAAGGTGTTAAAACATGAATACGTGTTAAAAATTCACGTTTTGGGAAGAAAATTTATATTTAAAAAAAGTACCCAACATTTTCCCAAGGGGGGATGGGGGGGTTAGATTTCAAATTCCAGAGGGAGTCAGGAGTAAAGAATTCGGAAATTTGGGGGAAGGGGGGCCTAGATTTTTGTCTAGGGGGTCCCAAAATTTTGAGGATAAGGGGGGTGGTCCCCACCCTGCCCCCCTTACTCACCCATGGTTTTATTACCCCCCAAAATAAAAAAGTACCTAAAATTATGACGTCATGCATGCTATGCATTTTAAGTCATTTTAGACCAATTTTTAGTTGTTTCTTTTTTTTCCTTTTTTTCTTCTTGTTTTCTCTTTTTCTTTTTTTTTCTTTTTTTTATTCTCCCCTGTTTTAAAAAAATTGCCTCTCTTGTGCCTCCCTTGTGCCTCCTCAATGGAAACACCCCCTCTCTCCCCAATAAAACCCAGGGGGTAGTGCACAGCACAGGTCTAAGGTAACCCTATACTTTAATGCTAAATAAATTGTTTCCAACAAGATAAGCAACAAACAGAAACAATAGAAAACAAAACTTATGACAACCGATTGAAGAAAAAACGTTCAAATTTGATTCCCACGTTTATAAATCAGGGTAAAATAAGAATTTTGGAAATATTCTTTTTGTAAGTCGCCCTTGCCATGCCATTGTAAATTGTATATTATTTGTCTTAGTTTTTAAAGCATTTACTAGAGTTTAAAGTGGAATAAAATAGAGCAGTGGTGTCTAGAAATTTGATCGCCAGCACCTGATCACCAAGCACTTGACTGCCAGCATTTGATTGCCGTGCACTTGATCGCCAAGCATTTGACCGCCGAGCAATTGATTGCCGCAGGATTGCATAAAATTTTTATGCAAATTTCTTGTTTTACTTTATCTTCATCAAATCAACACAGCACCATGACCGAGTGTAAACTCGCAAAAACTATTGGAAACTCCCTGCAATTCTGTTAATGTGTGTGCATCATTTTTATCGTAAAATTTTGTTGACAAAAAATATTTCAAGAACACATTGTTAATTAAAAATTTATCATAATAAAGTTTAGGTTGGTTTTAAGGTGAAACACCACAGTTAGATTTTGACGGCAGATCCTTACTAATTAATTTTTACTAAAGTAATTCTGATGGAAGTAAGTAAAGTAAAGTAACTAAAGTAAGTAGACCTGCTGATTCAATTTTTGACATTCATTTTTTTGTAAAAAAATGTTATCCTCCACAATCATCAAATAACATCAATAAAATACATGTCAAAAATACAAAACATATTTATTACCAAAAATATTCTATTTTTTCATTTTTGATTTAGCATATCTTGAATAATAAAACACTTTTGTAATTATTTAAAAAATAAATTTTTAGACGTTAAAAATGTGGCTCAGCAAAGACTCGATCCTAGGGATCCAAGGATCAGAGCCCGACGTACTAACCACTTGGCTACAGGGTCAGCTGAGATTTCTCTCTTAAAAGCTACTTTTAAAGAAAGGGCTCAAAATGTAGTTTCTCAGCGTCAATTATCGATAATTCATTGGTTTACTTTTGGAACCTTTTTGAAAAGTTGGATTACAAAAGCAGTTTTCCAATCATTAGGTAACATTTTTGTATTAAATGATTTTTGATATATTTTAGACAATGGTTGCGCAATAACGCTTGCAGGAAGTCGCAAGGAATTTGCTGGAAAGCCATATGAAGCTCTAGAGATTTTATTTGGTAATTTTTTAATTGTTTTTTCTAGCCTTGAAAAATGCTCTAAGAATAGAGCAGAAAAAAAGGGCGATTTTTCCCGGGCGTATGTTTAGACATAAAAATGTGGACCAGTCTGAGATGGACATTATGTGGACGATAAGAAATTTGCATTTGGTTCGGCCAGCTTCTCACTGAATAAAACTTTCTACCATATGATAATGATTTGTTTATACATTGATCTAATCACACAGCACTCTTGCATTTTTTTAGTCTGATGAAATGACAATTGAGAAAATCATACTCACAGCAATCTTTGACAAGCGCGAAATCGCCACTTTTTCAATTTGAAGGTTATATTTGTATGTGTAAGAACAACTATAAATTTGAAAAAGTGGCGAGTTCTCAAATTTAACATAAAATTGACACGGAGCCAAAAAAAATGAAAATTTAAGTTTTTAAAAAATTTTCGTTTTTTTTTTGAGTAAAATGATATGATGTGATTTTTGATTGTGATTTCGTGCTTTTTCTTCAATGCGAAATTTCGCCGACACGTTTTGAAAAAATGTATCTAAATTATTTTAAAATATTAAAAAACAATGGATTTAAAAGTTGAAAAAATAAATGATTATTCTTAAAATATTTATTTATTTTTTAGTTTTTATAATTTTTTTAAATTATTCAAAGCAAATTAAACACATTTTTATCTATCATACTATTGTTGCAAAAAATCAGTTTTTTAACGGAGCGAAACGTTTCACAAACAAAAATCCGCCGTCATAATAAAATAAATTGAATTTTTTGCTAAAAAAAAAATACTAATCATTCTTGAATAATGGGTACTTTCAAAGGTGGATAATCTAATAAAGGTATGTCACAGCGGTCTGTAGCAGCGTGCAT
>JASAMX010009183.1:0-36801 GCA_030248175.1 Microlaimidae sp. YZB2_3 | reverse complement strand
CTATTGATGTATTTGTACTAGTAGTTACATAAAGTTCAATTAAATCTAATAGCTGAGAATCTTCTTCAGCCTTAATGTTTGGAGGTCTGTACACATTTATCAGACGGATTTTTCTGCTTGAAACAATAAGATCACTGACTATAATTTCTAAATTATTGTATTTTTTATGAATTTTAACTTCATAGTATTTAATTTTTTTGTTGATTAAAGTTACAACCCCGCCTCCTATTCCTTGAAGCCTGTCTTTTCTTAATATGCTAAAATTAGAATTTTTTAATATAAGACTGTCAGGTATATCTTGATTAAGCCACGACTCCTGAACAACAATAATATCAGAATATCCATAATTTAAATCATCACCCGAAATTAGAAGCTCAAACTCATTCAGACAATTTAATAATGATCTTGTATTTAATGAAAGTATTTTTAACCAATTTCCACTGTTTTCGCATGCACATTTTTTATTTTTAAATTTTTTAATACTGCAACTGGGTTGCTCGGTATCCTATTTAGAAATGTTGTCTAAGCTTTTAATTTCCAAAGTACACTTCTTGTCAAGGTCAAACAGGTATGGGTCTCCAGAATCACTGTAGCGAACAAAGACATTTCTGTCAATGGCTCGCAATTGTTTAGCTTTTGCTAAGAGAGTGGCTTGGCCCTCGCGCTGTTCAGTGGTAAGAGAGGGTCGTACATAAATATTCTTATAATGATCCGACTTACGAAGCTTGCCATTAGATCTTGTGAACTTGTTGCGGGCGGCATTACTAAGAAACTTTACTTTCATGAGCCTTGGCTTGCCTGGATCTTTTTTGCCAATGCGGAAACAATCGACAACTGAACTGTTGATATCATGGCTGTCGATTGTCTCCTCCACAATATCTTTCACCTTGCGCTCGTCCTCCAACTGGTTGTTCGATTCTTCGATACCAGCAATCACCGCCATGACTGAATGCTCTTTTTTTACTTCAGCCTTCTTCATGCGCTCCTCCATCCATGGCAGCAGTTCCTGTATCACTTTGGCACAAATCTTGGCAACCATGTCTTCATCTACTGTGTGGACACTGGAATTTTTGATAATAGTCTCCAGTTTTTCCACTCGAACAAGGAGCTGATCCCTTTCAGACTCTAGCTCTGTAACTCTGGTGCGTAGTTCCTCGTTTTCTGCATTTACGGAGAATAATCGCGAGGATTTTCTTTCTGATGCCATTGATCAATTCAGTTTAACGAAGTGGGTTTTTTTTTTTTTTTTTTTGCTTTGGGGGGGGGTGGGGCGGGGGGGGGCGGGCCTTTTTGTTTGGGGTAGGGAAGGGGAAGGGAGGGGAAAACAAAGATAAATAATGTAATAAAGTAAAATAGTAATTTTTTTTATAAAGATGAAGTAAATGAAAAAATTTTATTTACAAGGAAGGAGGGGAGGGTGAGTTTTTATTTCATTAATGGGGGGGAGAGGTGGGGTTTTTGTTTTTTTAAAAATCCCCGAGCGAGGGGGAGGGAAATTTTATTATTTTTTTTTTTAAATTTTTTTTTTTTTTTAAAAAAAAATAATTTGTTTTTTTTTCCCTTTTCCGCGGTGGTAGGGGCGTGGCGTTTTCCCCAAAGGGGACCTTTGCTTTTTTTGTGGTTTCTGTGGGGAGGTGTTGTCGGCTGTTTGGTATTCCTTTTTTTTGCAGGGGTTTTGTGCGGTTATAAGTTTTTATTTTTCTATTTTTCAATTTATTATTTTGATCAATAAATCGATAATAAGGACATAATGAAAAAATTGGCTCCTAAGAGAGCGTAATTTTTTCTTTTTTCCAATGAGCTCATGTTTATTTATGATCAATCAGTAACAAAGGAGGAATATCGATTTTAATATATATGAGCGTTAGAATAATAAGAGAAGATTAAGATGAGCATCAATTTTAAAATTTACCCACGTTGTCTAATTATAATTGGCGCGGCGCCGCGGGGCTAAATCGCCCCGTGGCGCTCGCGAGCCATACATGATCAATTAATAAAAACTATTTTTTAAATATTATGATATTTTTTAATCGGGGGGACACTTATTAGAACGCATGATGACCCAAATTAGGATTGTTATGAGCACTTTTTATAAGATGTTATAATTTATTCTAAGGTAATAAATTATTGCATTTGGTGATTGTAGTTCCGGTTCTGGGCTGGTACTCATCAACATTTGACGTTCAGATTTTCGACAACCTAAAAAACAAAATTTAATAAATCTCGAAAAAATCAAAAACAAATGTTTTTTGTTACTAATAGAGCAAAAACAGGTTCATATAAATTTTGCAAAACTTGAATGTATTTTATGGTTTAAAATGACAAGAGATTACTAAATCTACAGTATTTTGGTGTAAAAATCACCAAACACCAAATTTTAACAGCATTTTGATCGCTATTCAAAACCTAAGATTTCAATTTTTATCCTTGAAATTACTACCAAACAAGTTTTCACCAACATTTTTTCAGTGCATTTCACAAACTTAATGGATTTTGGTGACGCACTTAGTACATTTGTGCTGAATACCTAAATTTGATCTTTGGTGTTCAGTTATTTTGGCACCGAAATACGATAGAGTCAAAAATTTTATGTCATTTTAAACTATCAAATACATTCAAATTTTAGGCGATTCATATAAAGTTTTTTAGCTCTATTAGTTTTCATGTTTACATTTAAAAAATTTCGTTTTCGATGTATTGGAAATTAAACGAATTTTATTTTTTAAGGTTTCGAAAATTCGGACGGAAAATGTTGGTACGTACCAGCCCTGCTTCCAGCTGTTTTGAACAAATGATAATATGGCTTTAGGATTTATAAAACAAAAATGTTTAAGTTCTTGGTCAGGGTCCCGTTTTCTGATGATTCCGAAATTTTTCTCGGTACTTTCGGCAATTTTTTTGTTTGTTTTTAGAAATTTTTTGAAATTTTTGTTTTTACATTTTTCCGCTCCGTAGTAAATAAATGACAGTGACAATTTTTAGATTTTGCTGGTAAATTGTAATACTGCTAGGAATATACTGAATAAAAAGCACTTGTTTTTTTTAAATTTTTTTATTTATTTCGGAGCATTTTCGCCTCATTTATTTCCATTTTGTTATTTTATATTGTTAAAAGTATTTTATTATTCTATGTCAAATATTTATTTTTATTTGCAAGCGTAAAAAATAACAAAAATAAGGTTATTTATACATTTTCAATTTATTCACACTAAAAAAGCATTCCTGAAGATATAATTTAGAAGTCTTATAATTTAAATTGCCCTGAGTGGAACAAAAATAATTAATGCCATATATAATATTAATGTATTTTAAAATAATTAAAAACCATAAGCTCCGTTTCTATTTTTAAAGTTAATCTTCCAATTAAAATTGCTTTCAATTCAATTAAATTAAGCTTCCTTTTGACATTAATTATTATATTAAAAAAAAATTAAAACTCTATTTAAAAAACCTATATATTGTTTCAAAATTAAAGCTAAAGTTTTCCAGGCTGAAATTAAAGGCGTAAACGCTCTTCGCCAGGAAGAAAAAACAATAAACTTGCGAGCGAGAATAATTTTAAAAAAAAGTTTTCAGCGGTTTTCATCGGCACGGCGGCGAGCGAGAGGCGGCTGTGTTTAAAAATTGTTCTTATAAAACTTAATAGGAACATGGGTTTTTAACTCGTAAATAACTCCAGGGGCCTGTTTCATAAAAACCTTTGTAAATTCTCATTTTACAAATGTCCGCCTATTTTTTGTAAAATACACGATAAAGGTTTTTCAACTTGTAATCCAGGGTCGCATCTGCGCGCACTGCTCTGCGCTGATTGATCGCAGCCACGTCATTTTAACTCCGCTGACCGATCAATATTCGCCGTGTCCTATATAATTTACAAAAAATAGGCGGAGATTCGTAAAATGAAAATTTACAAACGTCTTTATGAAATAGGCCCCAGGATGTCAATTAAAAGTATATAACATTAATCGAGATCATTCTACAAAAAAACATAGCTTTCCATTAAATTATTACTCTAACCAATAAATTTAAGCCAATTCAAAGACTAAATAATTTTTTAACTTTTAAAGTCCATAGGGCTAAATGACAAACTTTTTTACCCATGTATTTGGTATCATTGCAGATACTACACTTGAACGAATATACTACATTAGATATCAAACGTTTCGGAATCCCCTATCCTTTAAACGGAACGACAAACCAACACGTTTGGAGGAGCTGAATATAATTCTACAATTGACCTGGGGCAATGACTTAATAACATAACAAACTTTGTTAGGAGTTTGAAGCGGTAGAGTGCCTAAATAAGGTAAACACAAAACTTAGAGGTCCAAAGGTATCTGCAATAATACATAGGTAATTGGTTCGTTTTTTAACGCAGACTGGTTTCTGATTTTCGGTCTCACTCCATTTTAGTGACCAGACTGGGTCCGTTTTTTTTAGCATTTAGGACCCTGTCCCGATTTTAGTTTCAAACTTTAACACTGAGAATTTGAAATTTCCTTATATTTAAAATTTTCAATGGTCCGTGTTCGACAAATCGTTGCTGAAAAATGGGGCATTAAAACCCAGTTTACATTGTGATGACGAAACTAGATTCCCAGTTCAAAATAGACCGGGTCTAAAATTTTGAGTGTGCAAACAAATAATCCAAGGTTCAAATAATCCAGCACGTCTTGGACTATCTGTTCCCAAATGCGCACAAATAATTCAAAATTGCCACGTCAGCGCCTGCCAAGTGCGAACTGATAACAAAACTAATTTAAAGTTCTATTAAAAAAAGCTTCGATGGCGCGGGAACGCCACGCGGCGGTTTAGCTACACAGCACCGTGCACACTATAATTAGAAAACGTTGGGAAATTTTTTTGTAATTTTTGTTCATCTTCTTCTGTTTATTATCATAATTCTAACGCTCATTATCTTAAAATCAATATTCTTTCATCGTTCACGCGGCGATTTAACCCTGCGGTACCGCACCAACTATAATCAGAGAATCTGATAAAATTTGTAATTCATGTTCATCATTTTCTTCTTCTAATTTTTTTATTCCACAAAAATAATTGCTATCATCGGTGGCGCAGGAGAGCCCATTGCGATTTAGCCCCACAGCACTATAGCTATAGCTAGAGCTATAGCAACAACTATAGCTAGAGCACCTGGCAAATTTTGTAATTTATGTTTATCATGTTTTTCTTACTATTATTATTATTTATATTTCAAAAATACAATTCAAATCAAGGGTGGTGTGGGGTTGCCACACTGCAATTTAGCCCACGGCACCGTGCCAACTATACTTAGAGAACGTGGATAAATTTTGTAATTCATGTTCATCCTCTTCTTGTTACTATTATTTTGTTTAAAAAATTACAAATGCAATCATTGGTGCACGCCATCGCGCCAACTATATTTAGAGAGCGTAGGTTAACTTTGTCTGAAGCGCCACTGAACCGCACTAACTATAATTAAACAACGTGGGTGAATTTTGTAATTTGAATTCATCTTCTTCTTCTTATTATATTTCATTTTTATTATAAATAAATTATCAGTGGCGCGGGAGCGCCAAACGGAGACTAAGCCCCAGGAACCCCGCAAACTATAATTAAAGAACGTGGGTAAATTTAGTATTATGTTCTTCTTCTCTTTGGGCTTAGGCTTTTATTCTTGCTTGCTGGTGGCTTGCTTAGGCTTAAACCCAGTAATTCTCCCTCGTTACTGATTGATAAAAAAACATCGATTCTTTGGAAATCGTAGAAAATTGCGCAATAATTCTTAAGAACTACTTTTTATTGATAGATAATATATGTTTTATTGATAATATTAAATCTTTTAAAAAAGTATATCTCGGCAACGGAATGATTATAAACATATGTCATTGCGCAGCTAAAACTATAGTTTATTAGGCTGTTTTTTAATTTAATTCAAAAAAAGTGGTAGAGTAGCATATCATATCAGATCAAACTCACAGCAATCGTTGACAAGCGTGAAATCACCACTTTTTAAAATTTATAGTTGTTTTATTACACATACAAATAGAGCCTTCTAATTGAAAAAGAGGCAATTTCGCGCTTGTCAAAGATTGCTGTGATTATGATTTTTTCAATTGACATTTCAGCAGACTAAACAAAAGCAGCAGTGCTATGTGATTAGATGTATAAACAAATCATTATTATATGGTAGAAATTTTTATTCAGTGAGCAGCTGCCCAAACCAAATGCAAATTTTCTATAGTCCACATAATGTCAATCTTTGACTAGTCCACATCTTTTCTGTCTAAACATACGCCCGCTCCAGAGCATAATATTTAAGGGCAGTAATATCACTTACACTAAGATTTGTCATTAACCTTGCACCTGTTACTGGAAGCATCAGAACTTTTGGAAAGTAGGGCGTTTTAAGCTTAAGTTGGAAGCAGTTTACAAATTTAGCTTGCGTTTTAAGCTTAAGTTGGAAGCACAGTTTACAAATTTAGTTTTCATTGTAAGCTTAAGTTGGAAGCAGTTTCTTGCGTTTTAAGCTTAAGTTGGAAGCACAATTTATAAATTTAGCTTTCATCACCATCTGTCAACGGTTTTTTTAAAAGAAAACTCATAATGGGAAACCGACGACGATAAAAATGCAGTGTCTGTATATGTGCATGAAAACTTCAATATTTATATAAAAGATAATCAAACTTGCAGCGCTCGTTTGGATTATTTCTACTACCTTATATTTTTGGGCCTAAGTGACTTTGGATTATTTTCCCTAGGCTTTTATTATTTGGACCTTGGATTATTTGTTCCTGCAACCGAAAATTTAGGTAAGATTTTTATTTCTTTTCAAACTAAAGTCTTCCAACTAAAGTCTTCCAGGCTGAAATTAAGGCCGTAATCGCTCTCCGCCAGGAAGAAATAAACAATAAACCCGTGAGCGAAAAAAATTTAAAAAAAAGTGTTCAGCGGTTATGTAACCAATTATTATTTAACTGCGTCATGTGTTTCTCTGCACGTGATATTTTTTCAAAGAACGAGTGGTTACTTTACCACTCATCTATTTTCATCCTGATAGAATTTATCTTTAGTAGGTTTGCATTGCATATTCCTTAAATTATTATGTATAGTAAATTTTTAGGATTGACTATTAAAAAAAATTTTATTCTAAGAAAAATCTGTTAATTTACATAAAAATGGTCAGTAGCAATTTATTTAATCACAATATTCTATGTAGTTGTCAGAATGTTAAAAAGGCATTTATTCTTCTGGGGGTGGGGGTGGGGCTCCTCCATCATCTCCAGGTGGGGGTCCAGATTGTGAAGGGGGAGCTGGTGGGGCTCCACCTCCACCTCCACCTCCGCCGCCTCCTAAAATATTAAACATTTTAATTTTTAATAATTTTTTCTGATTTTTTATGTTGTGAAAAAAGATTAAAAAATCATTACCTGAATACACGAAATTTATTAACGATTTACATTATAAACAAGTCTTAAAAGATAAACTTAAGTACTTTTGACATTTAAGATGAAATGAGGACTGATATACATAGTTCTGGGTTATGGTTAACCTTAGTTTAATTATGAACTATTAGAATTTAGTTGGACCCTTAGTTTGTGATTAAAGTAAAAACAGGCAATGTATAAAACAACAATGTATGATTAAATTTAAATTCAAAAACAGCGTTGTTGTTTGAATTTTGTTTTTTTTCGCATGGGTGTATTTGATTATTTTTGTTTTAAAGTTTTTATCTTAATCAAAAAAAAACACAAACTTTACACCCTAATATACTATACATACAAAACTATTTTGAATATTTTAGATTATATCAATATTCTGAAAGTTTTTGAAAAAGGCTATAAAACCAATGAAGTTTTTGTAAAGAAACCTTTAAAACCAATAAATTTTAATCCATGCCAGAAAAAGTTCTTTCTAAACATCAACACTTTTGTGAAAATCCGCTGATTGGTTTTAAGTAAAAATATAAAATTTTACACTTTAGGTAAAACATGCATCAAATCATCTAAAACGCCATTTTAAGGTCTCCTCTGATATTTTTTGGGGATTGTTGTCATAGCAAAACAGCAAAAAATTAGCAAAATAGCAAAGTAAATAGCAAAAAAAACTTGACAAAATTGACGTTTTAAAAACAATGTTAACAACGAAAAAAGCTTAAGCTTAAATTGCACACGTCTAAAATTATTTTTCAGTTTTGGCCATAGCTCATGAACACAGTAGTGTTTAAGTATTTAAACAAAAAAAATCTATTTTTAAATCCTTATTGTTTGTATAAAAACGATACGCTTCAGCTAAGGCAACTACGCGTAAAATAGTGAGGGTTAAATTTCACTATTTTTGGAGACGGAAGATGGTCCGGAACTGCCTATCACACTGCGAAACCCCCGGAGCATCGGAGCCTGAACCAAAACCGGAATTGAGATTTTCTAAAAATCCGGAACAGGAACCGGAACCGGAATTGAGATTTTCCAAAAATTCGGAACAGCAACCAGAACTCCAAATTTTGGCCGCAACATCCGGAACCGGAACTGACCATCACTATTTATATAAAATTCGAGAATTACTACGGAAATGCTATTACCATTGGAGCCATAAGTGTAATTTAACCCTACGGCTTAAGTTCTAGGAATAGGTATCAATCCTAAGTTTATATAAGCTTAGGCTTAGGTTTTAGACTTTAGAGATTAATTATTTTATATTCTGAAAATGAACGATTTTTAATAATTTTCATGACAGATTTTCAAATTAGAACGTAAAAACTTTATATATATGTATATCCATTAATAAATTTGTTCAAATTTTCCGAAACTAATTGAAATTTCTTTAAATTTAGTATGTAATAATTTCTAGAATACCTTTAGAAAAAGAATTTTAAAAAAACAAACTAAGAGCGGTTGAAAAGAAAGGTGAATTTTATCGATTTTAGTATTGAAAACAAGATACGATTCATTAAATTTTTTAAACAACTCGATTAATTAGCAAAAAAGCATTAATCTGTTTAGTTAAATCCTAAGTTTCACATAAATTATAGTGGTGCATTTAAAAAACTAAAAAAACGTGTATTTAATTCGCATAAAATGAGATACACAAGACCGATGTTACAAATTACTAACCGCGCAACCAAATTTCCCATTTAAAAATAATAAAAAAACAACAACAATATTAACGTGTCTCAGAGGGAAATCGATCTATCGATCTTCAGTATGCAAGACGAACGTTATGCCACAGCGCTACAACCTCGACAAATTTAGGTTAAGTTGATCGGTTTAAGTTTTTTTTAAACATTCTTAATGACATTATAATTAATAAAATGGAAAGTGGTAATCTAAAAAATCAAACCAATCTTTTAGAATTTTAAGATTTTTTTTCGAAATGAATTGACGTAAAAAAGTGACATAAGTTTACCTTGCAGCTGGTATGTGGGAGAATCCGGTAGCTGATACAGCCTGTAAATTTCATAACCAAGTCCAGCAAAAATTAAGTATTGCATCATGTTGAATAATTTTTTTCTAAACAAAAAGCTTTTTGCAGTTATTTCACATTACTGAAAAATTTAACCCTTGCGTAATCAAAAAAGCTTAAATTTGCATGAAATAAAATTTTAAAAATTATTGTCATTTTAGTAAGCGTTTGTTTGTTTGTTTTGTTTTGTTTCATTTGTTTTGTTAATTTTTGTACTTATGGTGACAATAGTGACGTACAATGAAATGGTTAAATGTATATATTTTAGCGTAAAAAATCATATTAAACCAAAAAGGCAACTAACATAAAAAAAATTAAACTTCAACACGTAAATTTAATTTTAGATCAAAACATTTATTAAAATTGCTTAACTAGGAACTTGAAACAGATATAACTCTAGATAAAAAACTGTTTCACTTATTCTTTTTTATGTTCAGATAATATTAAAATGTTTTCGAAGATATAGTAAACAAAAATAATCCGTACTGGTGAAAAAAGTTAAGCAATAAATTATGTCTTAATAAAGGCGTGGTAGAAGTAGACACCAACCGCTGCAATAAATACTAAATGATTGCTAAAAACATAATTTTTATTGTATAAAAAAACGTTTTAAATTTCACGTAGACGTAATCCTTCATCAGTGATTACATTGGTTAGGAGCTGGAATTAGTTAGAAATTTTTGTTTATAAAATAAGCAGTACTAAAAATCTTGTTTAAGTCATTTTTAAATAAAAAATTATAACTTAAAATTATTGGTAAAGGATATTTAAATAATAGAAGTAGACGTAATCCATCATCAGTGATTACATTGGTTAGGAGCTGGAATTAGTTAGAAATTTTTGTTTATAAAATAAGCAGTACTAAAAATCTTGTTTAAGTCATTTTTAAATAAAAAATTATAACTTAAAATTATTGGTAAAGAATATTTAAATAATAGAAGTAGACGTAATCCTTCATCAGTGATTACATTGGTTAGGAGCTGGAATTAGTTAGAAAGTTTTGTTTATAAAATAAGCAGTACTAAAAATCTTGTTTAAGTCATTTTTAAACAAAAACAATTATAACTTAAAATTATTGGTAAAGGATATTTAAATAATAGAAGTAGACGTAATCGATCATCAGTGATTACATTGGTTAGGAGCTGGAATTAGTTAGAAATTTTTGTTTATAAAATAAGCAGCACTAAAAATCTTGTTTAAGTCATTTTAAAAAAAATAATTATAACTTAAATTTTGTGGTAAAGGATATTCAAATAATCCGCCATTTATGAGCCCAATTCACACTTCAGGTTTAAGATTTACGATTTAAGGTTTTAGGTTTAGGATTTACGATTTAAAGTTTAAGGTTTAAGGCTAGATTCACACATTTCGTTTCAAAATTAAGGTTTATACCTTTGCAAACGCATTTTTCTGAATATTACTTTCGGAATTGAATTTTTTAATGATAAATTTAAGCGTTTAATGGTTAACAAACATTTATTGGCACACAGATAGACATTAAAACTTATTGTTGTCACAAATGATGGTACATATAACGTTTTTTTTTCTAGTACTACCTTTCAAAAATAATCTAGAAAGAATTAATCAAGCTGTTCTTGATCGAAGTCTCTTTCATCTAACACTGACTGCTTAAAATTGAGAAGGTCTGAGATCCATTCCCCTTTTCAAAAATTAAGATGAAGAAATTTTCTCAATTAAGTTTTGAAATATAGAAAAATTCACTGCGGATTTTATGCTAAATATTTCGGTTGTCGTGGTTTCATTTTTTCAATTAAAAAATATGAGCTTTTTTGAAATCAATAATACTTGTATTTTTTAGCATTTTTCATAGAGACAAAAAATAATATTTGTGTGTTTTCAAAATATAAAACCAACAACCATATATTACTTTTATTAAAAAAACGTTCTATTATTTTTTGCACCGATTTGAACAGACATTGTTGTTTTCCTGATTTTATTTTCTCCGAAACTATTGCATAAACCACGGAATGAATTGTATAAGAAATTTTGTAAAACGAACTTCTGTAAACAAGAACTTTGAAAATCTAGAATATTTCTGACAAATGATTTCAACCAAAGTATTAATTTTCAAGGTTTTTTTTAACAATCTTATTATATTTTATTCACTAAATATTTTATAAATCTACATTTTTCTAAAATTGATAAATAAAACTGTCAACAATTGATTTTCGTGCAATCTAACTTTTAAATTTGTCGTATAGTTAACATTTGAAAAAAAAAACTTTTGGTTTTTTTTCTTAAACCTTAAACCAAAGGGACTTTGTTCCATCGTTAAACCTTAAACCATAAATCTTAGACCTCAAATCATAAACCCTAAATCGAACTGTGAAACGTGGCTTAAACCTTAAATCTCTTCTATAAACCTTAAATCTTAAACCTGAAGTGTGAATTGGGCTTCATCACCAAGAGTTTGGTAAAATCATGTACTTGAAAAATAACGGTTGTAAAAAATCCATTTTTCCGGTGACCACTTAATGGTTTTTTTTTGAAGAATGCCAAGTTTTTAATGTTTATCAAAAAATGTAAAACAGCAGAATTTTCTGTAGTGACAAAACCTAAAAACCAAGCAAAAACTATCATGACAAAAACTTCACTCTTTCCTGGGCGTAAGTGAAGTTTTATATTCATTTTAAGTTTCGCTTAGGCTTACGCCTATTATGATAGTTTTTCTTGATTTCGAAGTTTTGATTAAATTTTCAAGAAAGTAGGATCTTTATCACGACACAATGTTTTCGATTTCGCTTAGGATTAGTAAAATAACATTTTTTTCTCGAAAAAAAATTTTTTTATTGTAAAGTTTTGTTTTATCATAGGAAAACTTTCTAAAGTCTTTAATGCGTTTATGAAAATTTTGATTACTTTAGATAAATAATAGATTCTTACCTAAAGTTCCAAAGTTTAAAGTCCAGACTACTAAAAAATTTGAACAAACGGTAAATGAAGAATTTACTAAATGTTTAAATATTTATATGTAGATATTTTTATAAGAGAATTACACACACGCTTGCGTGTGTGTTTGTGTATGTATGTGTGTGTGTGTGTGTGTGTGTGTGTGTGTGTGTGTGTGTGTGTGTGTTTGTACGTGCGTGCGTGCTTATTTCTATTTTCTAAAAATATCGTTATATAAATAGTCTGATATTTCAAAAACTATTCATTTGCCTGTGAGTATTTTGTTTGAACGGTTTTTTTCTTAAACTATTAGGTAAGAATGTATCATTTATTTATCATATAAGTTTATAAAACGTGAATTGTTCCGTCAATATATTTATGCTGTTTTGTCGGTGAACGTCATTTTATAAAAAACTTAGGGTGTCGTTCTTATCATAACGATAAACGAAAAATATAAATAAAATATATAATTCATGTGATTACAACCAAGTTAAAAATAGGGCACAATAGCATAAAAAATATCAAATGAAATCACTCAAACCTGTCTTTTACTTCGTTAAAATTGCTTAAAAGATTAAAAAAGTTTATTTTCGGTAGATTTAAAAGTTTTTTTTGAATTTTGTAAAGCTTTAAAAGGTCAAAAGTTAGAAAAAAGCTTTAAATTGCCAGAAAATTAAAATTTAAGTAAACGCATTAAATACTTAAACTTTTAAAAACAAAACTTTAAAATGAAAAAAAAAAATTTTTTTTCTGAAATGAAGTTATTTTTCTAATTCTAGGCAAATTCAAAAAAAATCGGGTTGTGATAAAAATCCTACTTTTTCCAAAGTTTAATCGAAACTTCGAAATCAAGAAAAACTATTATAATAAAATCTTACTTTTCCCTAAGCCTGAGCGAAACCTAGAATGAAAGTAAAACTTCGCTTAGTCACAGAAAAAAGTAAAGTTTTTGTTATAATAGTTTTGCTTGATTTTCAGGTTTGTTTACTGCAGACAAAAACTTTTCTGATTTGCGGCTATGTTTTGTACTGAAAGTGAAAATCAAAGTAATCAAAGTGAAAGAAGCTACAAATTGGAGATCCTTACGTTCATTAAAGATCAATTTTTCCTTAACGCTCATTGGCTGATGGTTATTTTAATCGTAAATTGCTATAGGCACCTTGCACTAAAACTTAAAATAAACATAAGATATAGAACACACAAACATTGAACCTGTACGGAAAATACCGTAATTATGCAAATATTCCCTGATTATTGATTAGTGGCGGCATTGACGGAAAATAACTCGGTTATGATAACATCTGTTGCCATATATTTTTTTATTTTTACATGCAAATCTTAATTACACGTTTTAAAACAGACAATTTCTAATATAAATAAACATACATAATCAGTGTGATGTCATTATTAAACACCCCAGGGTTTCGTCTTTCGCCTTTCGTCTTTTTAAAAAAAAACATTTGCATGATTACGGTACTTTCCGTACAGAAGCAATGTTTGTGTGTTCTATATCTTATGTTTATTTTAAGTTTCAGTGCAAGGTGTCTATGGTTGAATTACATCTGGCTGACGCTAAAAATTAGAACGCTGACATGAGGGGTCCAATTAAAATTGTGTGGTAATGACGTTTTTTTAAATAAAAATGCATAATTTTTTTTTTAATTCCACCTTTTCACAAAATATAAAAAAATTAACCAGATTTAGCCCTTAAAAATTTTGCATTCAGGTTAAAAATTAAGTAATTTGATAAATTATTATTAAAATAAGTTAATCTTTGTTATTAATTCGCTTTAGTGAAAAATTTTGAATGTTTTTGTTGTTAAATAGTTGATTCAATACTGCAAATATCGCGGTCAGCTAGATTTTATTTGTCCATAATCTACTTATCATTTAAAAAAATGTCATATTTCGAAATAAAAGTGGTTCATGGATTTTATAAAAAAATATTTGCTTGTTAGATTTGACGGTTCCTGATACCTTTTAATTTTATATTCTCTGAACTCTAAAAACATAGCGTACTCATTGTTTTTAAATTTCAAAAAGGAAAATCCCTAAAATCTTCTATTGGAGGTGGGGATATTGACTAAAACCCTGTACTAGCAGCAGTGCTGATACAGGGTTTTAGGCGGTAATATGAAATATTCATAGCCGGCCCGCTTCTGCTATAAAAAACAGCTTTTATGGAGACACCTTACCATTGTCGCGATATATTAACATAAAAAAATGCTGTAAAGTAAATTCTAAAACTACAGTACTTCCCTAATTATTGTCATTTACAAAATTAAACATACAAAATTAAATATTTTAGTTCGATTTTATTGATAAAATACTCGGTTTTGTAAAACAATTTAAGTGTTTGAATTTTAATGATCTTTGAATTTAAATAATTGTTACCATAAATTTACAATAATCAATAACATAATAATAAGGAGAAATATGTGACTTTATGTATTGTTTACCACACATTTTTAACCTGAAACTAGAACGTTTTCCAAATAATGAGGGCAGTAAGTGATCTCAGTAATAATTCACAGATTTTTTTTGTTTTTTTATATTTTGAATTTATTTAAGTTTTTGACTTTGACTTAGGTGTGAAAACCTTGTTTAGAGAAGTTTTTCAATATGCTGCAATATTTAATTCTGGGTGGACTCGGTTATGAAATTTACAGGCTGTCTCAACAACCCGATTCTCCCACATACACGCTGCAAGGTAAACTTATTAATAAATGTTTTATATTTTGGTAAAGTACCTCCCCAAAGACATTAGAAAACACATCAGGTTTTAAAGAACCTCAAAATGTCCTATAGTATTTGTGATCAAGTCATATATGTTTTTTTCTGTGGAAATGGTTGTGGGAGGAGCTAATAAAATCATTTCTACCAATTAGTGCTTAGGAAAAAATTAATCTGCAATGGATGAAATATGTCCTTTTTTCATAAGCATTAATTGGCTAAAAGTGATTCTGTAATGTTATAACTCTGTAAAGAATATTAACAATAACCAATTTCAACATTCAAACAAATGGTAGATTTTTGACTATCGTGAATAAAATAGTAATCTAACAAGATCAACTAATCGTTTCTATTTTATGTTATAACATACAAAAACAAGATTTGTTAAAATTTCTAGATTATATAGATTTTAAATTTTTTTATTTGTAAAGTCATTAGGGACTTGTTTTACCAAAATGCACCGCCATATTTTCTGTAAAACCTAAAATATACAGCTAATGCCAGTTTTTAATTAAAATAAATAAAAATACATTGCGTTGACGATATATCAATTGATGGCAAATTTATCAATTTTATTTTTATCATTTTACAATTTAACGTTACATTTTTCAAAATTGCTCTAGCACTCCAATCGTTAATTGATTTTTAAAAAGTATTTAAAAAAATACGCCGAAATTGCAGCAACTAGACCATATGCCTAAATTTGAAATTTGAATTAAGAGTCCCGAAAAGTTAGAAATTTTTTTGATATGTAAATACATACATAATTTGATTCAAAAATTCTTCATAAACATATTGAAAAATTAGCCATTTGCAGATTATCAAAAATCCTAAGAATTAAAATCAAAATTTTTAGTTGAACTTAAAAAAGCATAAACTTAAAATTATCTCTTAGTTTAAAACTTAAGTTTATTTTATTTTAATTCCCAAAAAAGTGCAAAAAACTTTCACTACACGTCTTTGTCTGTTGTTTACCTCACGTTAGTTACTAAACGCGCTTAAGAGAACTTAAACTCGACAAACTTCAATTGCGCAGAAAACGAAACGACGCTTTGCTTTGTTACAAATTAGTGAACAACTTAGTTGATGTTCCTGTTGAGAGTTTTCTTGTCTTTGATAAAATCACTCGTTCAAACGGTCTCAAACTAAAAGCGCCTAAATTCCGGCTTAACATTACCAAATACTTTTTTGAAAATCGCATTGTTAACTTTTGGAATAGCCTAGCTTCAGATATAGTTTTTTTTAAATCCTTAAAAATTTTTCGTCAAAAACTAACTACTCTTATAATTTAAATTTAGTTCTTTCTCTGTATCAAAATTATCTTAAATGTGTGTTAATAGACTTGTAAATTTCAGTAGTACTAATTTAGATAAAAATCCTAGCAATTTATGTATTATTTATTTTCAAATATTAAATTTTCTTCGTAATATAATTACAATGTTTTTAATAAATTATAGTACCCTCCTACTGTTATTGTGTGCCATCAGTTTTTTTATATATATATATATATATATATATCTATATATATATATATATATATATATATATATATATATATGTACACGTATTCATAATGATATTATACTTGTAACTTTAAGAGTGTACTTCTGTGCTAAAGTTTATTTATTATAGCATGATTTTGTGTTTTATTGGTTTTTTTATTTTTTGTGTCTAACTTGTGATCTAAATTTATTGTATTTTGTATGTTTATTTTTTGTTGTATTGTAAGTATGTTACATGACCGTAACCTTTGCAACATAAAGTTTTCTCCTTCGAACCTTATCAAAGTATAGGGTGTTTTGGTCGAATACCCGACTGCCACTGCGCCGCAATCTCGCCATTTTGTTCTATTGCTAACCCAACAGATTTTTTTTAACCTAAGTAAACTAATAAGAATCTGTATCACTTCAAAATAAATTACCTTACACAATTGTTAATAACTAATAATATTTATGAGTTTTCGCTCCCTAAAATCCCCTGATAGGGGTGGGGCCTTTGACTAAAATTCTACATCAACAACAGTGCTGATATAGGGTATTAGGCGGCAATATGGAATATCCATCGCCGGCCCGCTTCAGCTATAAAAAAAAACACGAAAGTTTAAAATTAGCATATTTTGTCAAAACGTTATTTAAATGCAACGCTTTTATTTTATTTTACGCTTTAATGGTGGTAACCGAACAACTTTAAAAATTGGGCAAACACTAAATTCCACCTACTCCGACTCCGACTCCGCCTCAAATTTCTGCAAATTATATATTGATGTGCAGGTTAAGCTTAGGCTTAGAATAAAATTTGCATAATATTAAAAATTACGGTAGATTACGGTAGATTTTGGACGGAGTCGGAGTCGGTGGAATTTAGTGTTTGCCGAAAATTGTTTAGTTGATAACTATGACTGAACTAACTCATTACAAAATAAATTATAATGCAATTAACTAATAACCAGCGGCCCAATTAAAGTAGTTAAACGTCTGCTTTTTTGTATTTTAGATATTACTGATAATGACAATTGTAATTTGACAAAACTTTTAATTTAAATTTAATAAAGATATGCCTTCCTTTTAAAATAAAGATATGCCTTCCTTTTAAAATAAATCCTAAGCTTAAGCTTTTTTTACAGTATTAATATTTTGAGAAAAACGTTAATTATTGTCAAGTTAGTTACAAACGTAGCAGTTCAAGTCAAATCTGCAAGTGTATAAGTCAAGACTACAACAATCAAAGAGTAAATTAGTCCATAATTTATGGCTAAAATGTCAAACTTTTTAAAGTTTATTTTTTTGTTGTAATTCCTAGTGTAAATTGTTAATGTGTGAAAATTCTATGTATTAAGGTAATTTTTTAAAAATTTCTTTGACAACAATAAACTGAAAATCTGATAAAAAAACTTAAAATGTAAATTTAATATTTTACGATACCAGTGTATCTGCAATAATTAATATGAATTAAATTATAAATATCAACTTGCAACAATTTAATATTTTAGGAGGCGGTGGAGGTGGAGGTGGAGGTGGAGCCCCACCGGCTCCCCCGTCAGAATCTGGAGCCCCACCAGCTCCCCCATCACAATCTGGAGCCCCACCTGCAGATGATGGAGGAGCTCCACCCCCGGAAGGATAAATGTTTAACAACTACATGGAATTGTGATTAAATTATTAGCTACTAAATACATGTTTTTTACACGCTACTAATTCAAAAATGTTTTTTAAATACAAAATTTATGTTTTTTAAGAGTCTATAATTTTCTAACATTAATAACAAAACCAGCATTGGATATTTTTAACTGAACAGTTGGCCCAGCTGAAATTAAAAATTGTTCTGCCGAATAAAAAACATAACAAAAATAAAACTCAATCCAATCTATTAAAATCTGGATAGCGGTCAAATTGAAAATATTAAATCTATATTAAATTAAGCGGCCGACGCTGCTGCCCTCGCCAAAATAAGAATGCAGTCAAGTGTGGATGAAATCGACTCAGAGCAAGGTCCTTGAAAAGGGTGATGGAATAAGCTGTTGGATTACCTGCTGAAACGTCAGCCACAAGTGTTGGAAAATTGTGAGACTGTGACAGCTAAGATGTCTCCTAGTTTCAGGACCCGACACTTCAGCCATGAGTTTTTTGCAAGCCAGGCATCTCTTTTGGTCTCCAAATCGGATACTTGAAGAAAGAAAGAGAAATTTATTTTAGCAAATACAAAAACGTATAATTACATGATATCACACGACAGTATTATTACAAAAATGGTATCACAATCACATACAAAAACGGTACTTAGAAAATGTTATATAAACAAAATACAAAAGAAATAGCAATATAACAGACAAAACACTTGTTGGGGGACCCCAAGGACATGGTATAAGAATTAGAAAAAAAAGTAAAGAGCAAAAATTTATTTATAACAAGTATGCAATTTGTAATTAAAGCAAGATTAAAAAGAAAGTAATTATGTGCGATCCACAAGCAACAGCTAAACAAGCATCACTTAAAATAAAATGTGAACAGAAAGAACAATATTTTTTGCTAAGAATTGTTTAGAAGGCTGAAGATTTGATTAAAGCTTCATCACTAACACTGAGCAAAGTAATACATGTATCAAATTAGTCTTATTAAAAAAACAAACGCAATTTCGAATCGCACTGACTTGTTGAGAGAAAAGTTAGTACTATTTGTGCAGGACAAGACACTAATAACATTAGTACTGTGACAAATTCCGAGATTTTCTAAATATGCTAATTTTCTAATAAACTGATGGAGCAGTAACCTGAGAGGAATTCAAAGAGTTCCAATTAGGGTAACCGACTTAATTTCGGCCACCTTTTTTTATTTCTTTGAATAAGTTTTTTCTGGCTTTTTCCAAACAAGCCAAAATTTGGCCTAAAAATCAAACAATAGCTATATCTGTTATTCTAGTGCAAAATTTGAATATTTCTGTTACACTTAAAAATCAGTGAAGGTTTAAACCTTTTTTTTAAAGTGGCCGAAGTTAAGGCGCGTGCCATTTATTTCGGCCACCTACAAAAAACTGGCCATAACTATTGCTTAAACGAACAATAAAAATTTCTTAAGGTTGCCAATTTAACCTTAGGTATTGTTTTCGGTACATATAACTTAATTTTTCCCGTTGGCGAACTTCAATGGTTATTAGCAAGACTTTAAATAATTATGTCAAAACTTAAAAAAAACAAGTTTTAATAATTTGTATTTTTTGTTCAATTTTTATTTTTGGCTTAAAAAACATTAAAACAAAGTCAAACGAGCAAAAAAAATTCTTTATAAATACTTTAGTTCAATGATATTTAAAAACAGCAAAAAACGGCAGGTTCTTTCACCTAAATTTTCAGGTGGCCGAAATTAACGGAATCCTAAAATGCGCAGTTAGTTAAACGCATTGCAAAATGATTTTGAAGAAAATATCAAAAAATTAAAATTAACAAATTTGAGCCTTAACTAGAAGATATTTTAAGGTTATATATTGCTTCGTTCTAAATTTTATGCAGTTTAAACTCAAAGCAAAAATTAGGAAAATCACAAAAAAATCACTTTCTGTATGAAAATGTTAATAATGTAGAATAACAAAGATAAAATTTTTTTGCAAAAACACTTTATTCAACATTAATCCAGCTACTTTTGTGCTAGTTCTTTTGTATTTTAAAAATAAGCCAATTTTCGAAAACCCTAAATTGGTGGTCGAAATTAAGGCGTGGCCGAAATTAGGTCAGTTACCCTAGGTATAGCACGATTGGGAAAACAGTATTTTCTTGCATCATTTCTACTGTCGTCAATTTGCAAATTAAATGGATGACCCCTAGTTGGATTAGTGTTAAAACAAAAATTTTACGGAAGAAGGCAGGATTGGAAAGAACTCTTGCATAAACTAATCTAACAAAATACTTTTATTTACTTATCAACTTTTATTTCCATATATTTTTATATCCTTCATTTTTCATAGCTTTACATTTATTTTTAATAACAATTTATCTAAATAATTATATTTTTTTTTTGTTGTCTTGTCTTTTACATTTAATTTTTCTCTAAGTGGGTATTCACCCTTTTAAGTTGTTCTAAACGTTCTCTGTTCTACCTTTACCTCATTTGAGCTCTATCTACCCATACCATTTTACTATGTATTCCTTTGTCTGTACAATATCATTTCTAAATTATTATTTAATTTTATTTTTAATTATAATTTAAAAAAAAATTGGTTCTAATATCTAGAGATTCACCATTTATTACTTTATATACTTTGCATAAATCATTTTTACTTCTTCTGTTTGAAAGTTTTTCAAGTTTTAGATATGCTACGCGATTTTCATATTTGGTGTACCCAAGACCATAGCATCTGAATAATCTTCTTCTGCAGTATTTTTGAACTAAGTCAATTAAGTCACAATCTTTTATTAAATAGGGATTCCAAATTACACTGCCATATTCTAGCAGTGGTTTAATGTAGGATTTATATGCTTGTATTAAATTTTTGACTGATTTAGCAGTAAAAGTACAAAAAATTAGCGCAAATATTTGCAATGCACATTCAGTTATTATTTGACAATGAAGTGAAAATTTAAAATTATTAGACATATAAATCCCAAGGCTCTTTTACTGTTGTAGTCTGTTTTAAAATTTTGGTATTAACCTTGTAAATTAAAACCACAAGAGGTAGTTACTGTTCTAATATGGAAATATTCACATTTATCGTCTGCAAGGTCTAGTTGCCAGATTTTTGACCACTCTGTCACAGTTTCAAAATCTTTTTGCTTATTTAAAACTTGGTGTTTCATTGAATCTTTGTTGATAGATATATATTCTGTTGAATCTTTGTTGATAGATATATATTCTGTATAAGCGTCATCAGCGAATAATTTAATTTTTGAGTTGTTGACACAATCAAAATAATTATTAATATAGATCAAAAGCAAGAGTGAGCTTAGAACTAAACTTTGTAGAACAGAACTGGTTACTTTATAAAATAAAGTGGAATTATCGATGACTGCTTTCAACACGCTACTTTCACAAGATCGCCATAACACTATTGATCTTATTGAATTTAACATAATTTATGGCAAAACACCCATTGAACCAAACGATTTTTTTTAATTTAATAAAAATCCAACCATAGGTCATTCGTTATTTTAAAGGTTAAAAATCAGAATCAATGCCTGTAAGTTATTCTTTTCAAATTATTTCAGATTTTAATAATTTTTCTAAGGAATAATTTTCAGCCAATTTACTACAAAATTTAAAAATGATCTATTGGCTTAAACTAGAGTTTAATTTTTAAGCGTTTAAGCCACTTTTCTAGTAACTTGGAATTATATTTCGTGTTGTGAGCATGCTGCACTGGCCCATATTAGTAGTGAGTCCTAATATTGTGTAAGACGATATGAACAGCAATTCTAATTTTATATGGGGAGAATGCGACAAACAATGTTTTATACAAACAAAAAACCAAACAAATGTTTATTTTGTTTTACACTTTTTTACCGTGGTTGATTTGCTGTTATTTAGTTTTTTTTTAAATTTTGTTAAAATAACATAACTAAAAATAAGTTCCATCAGGTTGAAATTGTGGGAGTAGTCAAATAACCACTCATTCTTGGTTACATTATCACTGAGGACTTATTTTTATTTTTCTTAGCGCGTTTATTAGTTTTTTTCCTTTTGACGGCTAGCGGTACGCCCTTTATTTCAGCCTAAATGATTTAAACTTTAATGGTTATTGTAAATAAATATAAATATACAACGAACAACAAATGCCTGTTTTTTCCCTAAAATGTATGATTTTTGTTTCATAGTTGTTTTATTAATTAGTTGTTCTATTAGTTATTAACATTATCACCGCTGCGGTATGAAAATCCAGAAACGTGAAGTTTTATTATAGTGCTTGTTATAAATAATATAAGCTTATAAATTAATTAATATACCCTCTAAAACCCAAAAATATTATTTGAAAATTGTGTTTTAGCTTCGATACTATAGAAAACATAATTTTAGATTAAAAAAAATTAGGTGTTGCTAAAACTGCCATATTTCCTTAGTATTCATTTAAATTGAGTCACATTTTTAAAAAGCCAAAAATGGCGTGTTATTTTGAAATTTTCATATATTTCAGCACCCCATAAAATATAACCTTAAAACTTTTTCTAAAAACGGAGCAAAAAAGGGCGATATCACCCGAAAACAAAAGTTTAGACTACTTTAGACGGACATTAGACTTTAAGGACCCTCAAATCTCTGTACTATTCGTAATCTACGGCTGTATGTTTTGCTTTGTGGAAATCAAAGTGATAGCAAAAATATATAATAAAGAAAAAATGAGACACTTAGAACAAACTGCTTGTAAAAAAAGGTGCCATTTAAATGGGACCTGGTCCCATTTAAATGTGACCTATTTAAATGGGATCCCATTTAAATGGGACTTATTTAAATGGGATCCCATTTAAATGGGACCAAAATCCAAAGGTCCCATTTAAATGGGACCAGGTCCCATTTAAATGGGACCGTTTTTAACAAGCAGTTTGTTCTAAGTGTCTCATTTTTCCTTTATTATATTTTTGTGGTGATAGGAGCTAAACAGGGATCGTCGCCATGTCGCTGCATTCATTCACAGCAATCGATTTTTTCCCGGCGCTGATTGACTGAATGTAATTATATAGTGTCATAATTTTGTGGAGATTTTTCACATTAAACAGTTTTGTTGAAATGGGAGACTTTTAAAATTAAGGATAAAAATGTGAAATTAAGCTAATTGTATCTAGCTTGTGTAGCTGCTCAGTAAACAAAAAATTTAAACCTAATGATAATGATTTTTTAATAAAATTACCTCGTATAACACAAAAAATATAGTTCTTCTTCGCTTTGATCGAACGATAATCGCATAATTTTTTCAAAACACTAGAAATGTGGTGAAATTTGGAAAATTTACAATTAACAGCTTGTCATGATAATTTAATTCTTGAGTTTTGTTGCAAAATAAAACAGTTCGTGTTGATATAATTTTCTTCTACGCTCTTAAAGTTTTAAAACTTATGAGGTCAGCTAGATATAAATTAACCATACGTCAGTAGGCAATTATTGTTTCTAGTAAATTCAGCTCCTAGTTGCTGTTCTCATGCACTGAAATTTAAAATTATATCTTACATTGGTACAAAAATTACATCTTACATTCACACAAATTTGGTCCGGTTTCATTTAAATTGAATACGTTTATTTCAACGGAAAAATTCTGGATGCATTTAATTTTTTTAGGTCCAGCCCAAATATTTTTATGTCGTCTAAAAATCTCTAAATATGAAATTTTAAAACGAAAAAAATATGAATGTTTTCATTTTACGAAAAAAGGTTTTGAATAAAATTTGTTTACCAAAACGATCTAAAACTTGCCAATCCAGAGTTTTAAAATATTTATTAGGGGTCCTAAAAAGGTGGGCCCTATCCGGAATTATTCCATTTAAAAAGACAGACTCAGTTCAAATGAACCTGGTCCGAAGTTTTTTTAAATGCCAGAGTTAAAGCGACATGTTTTGTTTTTTATTCTAAATTACTAATCAAAAAGACACATTTTTAAAATTAATTTTATAAACCAAAAATAAACATTTTAAATTGTACTTTTAATTTATTTAATTTTGAAAAATTAATATGTTACAACAAGAATATAATCCCAGTGCTATTTTTATAATTACAGCTGTCTATTTATTATCTTACAAAAATTTATTCGTTATCCACTATTTCTTTATAGCGTGAGTTTTTTTTGCGGGGATGTGGCTACTCAAAGTATGGACAAAAAGCTAAATTTTGTAGTTTGTTGTTAAAAAAAAACGTTCTGCTTTTTTATTAATAACGCTCCAAGACGATGTTTTTAGCAGACTGGCTTCTAATAAAAAATAATCTCTTCACAGTTTTTGAAACGTTAAAAAATAAAAATTTTTTCCCGAAAATTACCCAAGATTATATCATTATTTTCAATAATATTTCTCAATTATTTCTTAGTTCACTTTGAGCCTTTTCTTTTTGGATTTCTTCGTCAACCGAGAGTTGCTAAATAAAAAAAAATGGTTTAGGTATTTGATTTCGACTTTTCAATGGGCTTAGTAATAGGTTTCAGAGATCTAACACTTTCCACTTCAAGTTTCCCATTTTTGGCTCCAAGTTCTAGCTTTCTAAGTTTCTTCAGCTTCAACGACCATAAATCCCTGAGGAATTTAGAAATTTAAAATAATCGTTTGAAAAAATATGTAAGTTCTTTTTTTGTATGGGTACAGTTATTGTAAATTTAAAATCTATGATTCATTGGGCAGAAATTATGCGAATCTGCAAGCCCAGTCACACGGAAAATTTACTTAGTTGATATACAAAAAATACTTTTTCAACCTCGTGAAATCTTATGGATTGTATGTAGGTCTGTAAGTAAAAAATTGTGAATTTATTTTGTAGGAGCCACAACTAATTTAATGTATTCTAATAAACCAGTAAACAGGGCTGATTTTTCAGTGTATTTTAATGTAACAGTTATTAGTTCACAGGGCAGGGTTAAAAACCAAAAAACGCATTACCTGTAATTATTTGAGGTTGAAATTCTGAGTGAAACTTCTTTTTTTAAATTATTTTCTTTGATCGTAAACTTAATCTGGATTTTTAAGAAAACAAAAATGCCAAAAAAAATTGGCGATATGCAGGTTTGTATTTCACTTCGTAAGAATATAAACGGCAAAAGTTAAAAAAGTGCTCGTGCCGTATTTATACGGAGTCTTTAGAGCCGTAAGTAGGGAACTTGGAGCTGCCGGAAAAATTTTTTATATTTTTTTAGGCTTTGCTTAGGCTTAGGAATAGGTTTTAGCGATGTTAATTTTTGGCTCCAAGTTCCCTCGGCTCCATCGACCCTAAACCTGCAATACCTTTGTCTCTAATACAAATGTCATCTACAGGGTACCACCCGTCTCGGAAGTTACAGCGACAAGTTTTTTCTCCAAAATGAAATGTCGTACCATCGCATATACATTGCTCTGAACCTGGTTCACAGACATTGTATTCCACTAAATAAATTCTCACAGTTAGTAATACTTTAAAATTTTTTAACGCAGACGATAAACTAGGAGATAAAAGTGCCTTGAACAAGGCGATGAGCGTGCTGGGGGAATTGACCAGGGTTTAACGAAACTCTGGTTACTGGCAAACGACAACGATAAAAGTTCCTTGAGTAAAACATGACTTTCAGAGATAATGTGAATTTTTCTGTTTCACGATAATCAAAAACTCCCATTTAAACGGAAATTGTTCAGTGTTAATATTTTTTACAGAGTTATAACGTTATAGAATTACTTTTAGCCAATTAGGATTTATGAAAAAAGGAGATCTTTCATCCATTGGAGATTAATTTTTTCCCAAGCAATAATTGGCTAAAAGTAATTCTATTAGCTCCTCCCACAAATATTCCTACAAAACAAAACATAGATGACGTGATCAGGAATACTATATGACATTTTAAGGGTTCTTAAAATCTTAGCGTGTTAGTACAGTTTGCACAACAGCATTTGTAACACAAGCCAAGATCGCATATATTTTAGCCTGGGATACTGTTAGGTCACCCTAATTTTTCTCAGCAATAAGTCCGTTACGGCAATATGATGGCCATATAATCTTGCAAAAAATTTTAGGTTCAATTCGCAGGGCATTTAACATCAATTTGTATTTTTCACCAGAAAAAATCTGTTAACAACTATTTTCATGTACCGTTTTCAGAAAATAAATATTTGTTTGTTTTGTATAAAACAAAAAGATCTTTTAATATTTTCCTTCTTTAATTAGGCGTTCACACCTGGGCGCTGCTTTATAAAAGTTGCCATTTCTTTGTAAAAGTCTATTTCTTTTTTTGTGGAAAGTTACAAATAAATAAAAACGCAATAGACTTATTTTGGAAAAACTTATGCGAGACTGAAAATTTGCATAAGCGTATCTTAAGAATTTCATTATTTTGTAAATATGTACAAAGAATTAAATGTTCGAAACATTTATGAAACAGCATCCTATCCAATTTCTAAATAAATTTACATTTCCTAGATTCCCGATCCCAGAAACGGTCGCTTCACACCTAAATTTCTAATAGGATAAAAATCCACGCGCGCGGAATTTCTTTTGTTTAAATAACACATATAGGATTGTAAGTACAAATGCAAAAGTGATTGTATAAAACATAAATTGAAAATTAAAACATAAATTGAAATTTATATGCGCTTAAGTGACTAATTGAAAGAAAACGAAAAAAAAGAGGTCTAATTTTAAAATAAAACGTAACATTTTATTATTTTAATGAATAATATGATAGTAATTAAAAAATTATAATAATATAAATTAGTGTTTGCAAACTATAAAAACTGTATAGAGTGAATGCTGACAAGTGACAACGCGTTTTCTTCGTGTTCACACCATAACACTGTCACTTGTCGCTGCGGTTTGAATGCGTTTTCACTTGTTACTCCAGTGAGAACCAACCCTAAGCAGCAGTGGTGCGTTTTCTTCCACGTTTATTTGCCTTTTTGAAAAAAACAATCGTCAAAATACTATAAAACACGTATTAAAAATGTCCTTGTTTAATGCTAATGCTGATTCATAAGACTCAAGACTATTTTCTAGTAAACTGTCGGTAACCGTGAACAGCCGTGGTCTTATAATAGTTATACAGTGTATACTGTACCGACTGTTAATGTTGTGCTTTGCCAAAATAAAATGATGAAGATAATAAGGAAGAACAGAAAAAAATAAAGTATAAAAATACTCACATTAATTATAGTTAGAATAATACTATGGTACTAAATTACACTGTAACGCTCATATGACAAATCAAAATTGAAATACATGTATAATAAAACTTTTTTGAGTTTAATTATATTAAATAAATACGTGTGCATTGTCCAGGAAGACCACTTCCAGAAAATCCTGGGTTGCAAGAGCATGGAGAATTACCACCAGTATCTTTGCAAGTTGCATTGGAATCGCACACATTTTGCTTTGAACAGACCGACACCGCTAAAATTAAGGTTTTTTAAAGCTGAGAAGTTATTTTTAAATAATGCTTATCAACATAATATGTTTTGTTAAATAATAGATTAGCATGCTTTTATAGTAATTTGATAGCGCTGCTTTCAAAAATAAATTTCAGATTAGCCGTACACGTCTAGTTTTTGAGTATTGAGAAATTATAATTATATATTTATAGATTTTACTTTCTCTCAACAGTTATCTATATTTTATAAATTATATCAATTATAGTTTATGGAGCTTTTTGCCAACAGCAAAACAAAGTTGTCGATCAGACTGTGAAACGATGACCCGCTCCATAGTACATTCCGCCACCCTAACCCAAACCAACCACCCTTTGCTAAGGTGACATTATTTTTGTCGTTTATGCTGTGTCATTGGTTCATCGCGTTTGACTGATCAGCAGTAGTCTGAGAGCATGTTGGGGTTCCATCGTCCCTGATATCTGCTTTTGAAATAGCTATTTGAAATGCATTCAAAGGCTCAAAAAGAGAACTTATTTAAGTCAGATTAAAACATTTCTTGAATGCATTTAAAGAATCGACAGTTACCTGAGACGGAAGTAGATTGTTTTAAGGCATAACAACCCTATTTGAAAAAAAAATTTCCTTACATTAATTCTACTGTGTGCATTTTCATTTTTTTTTGTAATTTTCTACAAAAAAATAGAATTTTACAAGGATACGGCATGTTTGTAATTTTTATAAAATAGTGCTAGGTGTGAACGCCTCCTTAAAAAAGGAAAATATTAAAACATCAATTTGTTTTATACAAAACAAACAAATATTTATTTTTTAAAAACAAATCAGCAGCAATAAAATAATTGAAAAAAAAGTATTTTGTTGTTTTTGACGTTTGCCGCATGGTTTAAGTAGATGCCGCTGGGAACTGGCGCGGTTTAATTAGAAACCAAGCACAGCCGTGTGTTGTTATTGTGGAGTTTCTATGGGGCTGTCTGCTCTACAATTTTTACAAAACTTGATAGATCCTTTTTGTTGCCGGGAGGCTGTTATTGTGTCGTCAGAAATTCATTTAAATCAATATTTTGATCAATAAATCCATAACAAAAACCTTAAAAAAAACTGTCTCCTAAAAAAGTTTTTTAAACTCCTTGCGCTTTCCGAAGACCTTTTTTTTAGGAAATCAGTATCCAAGAAGTGATATAGACTTTAACAATTGAGCGTTAGAATAATAATAATAATAAGAAAAAAAAACGAAAATAGACATGAATTCTATAATATATCGACATTTGTACCAGAATGTACCAGAATTGGGTTATATGTTTTAGAATACGAAGTCAAACAGATGTTGGTCTAACAAAATATTTTTCACTTGTCAGAACACGAAAAAAAGTTAAATTATTTTAAAAAAATATTTTTTTCCAAATCTTTGTTAAACAGAAAAAAAGATTCTTAGCTATGAAGGTAAGTCTTTAAATGGACAAAAAACTTGGGTCCACATCTTTCAACGCTTTTTGTAAGCTGAATAGTACAAAAATTTACAAAAATGATATATCGAGAGAGGTTTTATTTATGATCTTTTGTTTTAAGTGATTTGAAAACAAAACTTTGAAGCTGAATGTGCACATATTTTTGGTCTTCTTTAGCCTTCTTTCTAAAGGGTCACTCTTAAAAAAATTTGGTTTCCAAAAAGCCTCAAAGCAACGGCGACTGATTGGTATATCACTTTTTCAGGTATGGCTATATCGCTTTTTGTTTGTATAGAGCTAAGTAAGAGCGGATACGTCTATACGCCTAAGAATATTCCACATCGTTTCTTTTTAAACAAACGCGCAGGGGCAAAAATATATAATATAACGAAAAATGTGCAACTCCTATATAAAAAAGTACGGAAAAGGTGGCCTTTATAATGAGCCTCCTTTATTTATAATAATGGCAAAGTAGCAATTTGCGAGTTATAAGGGCTATTATAATAGCGATTTATTGACTTAATTTCACTTCATATTTACTCACAAGTCTAATACTGTCCGGGCCGCACAAGTTTCTGCGTGTTGGACAGTATTAAACCAACACGGGAAAACTCGTGTGGCCCGGACAGTATTACACTTGTGAGTATATATGAAGTGAAATTAAGTCAATAAATAGCTATTATAATAGCTTCCTCTCCATTTAAACTCGCCGAATTAAAATGGCTACTATGCCATTATAGTGGAGAGTGTCATTTAAATGTAGAGGCTCATTATAATGGCCTACGTTTCCGCACTTTTTTATATAGATTTTCTCGCTCATTTTTCGGTTTTATTATATATTTCTTCCTGGCGGGAGGGGTTACACCTTTTTTCCTTTTAGCCTAGGAGCAATTTTTATAACTAGTCTACCACTTTTTAAGTTAAATCTTAAAACTATGTAAAAAATGTGCTTTAGCTACTGATTAACATAACTTTTTAATTGAGTTTGATTATTAATCTGAATTTGAATTTGAACAATGAAAAAATGGTTTCTAAAAAAGTTGAGCGATTTTTTACCCTTTCTAAAAAACTCATGTTTATATAGAGGAATCAATCAGTAAAGATCGGTTTCAAGAGAGTATCGTGTAAATAAAAATAAATTAAAAAAAGGTAATAATGAACATGACTTACAAAAATAACCCAGCCGTATTGCGCTCCCGCGCCACCTATGATTGCATTTAATTTTTTAAAACGAAATTTTAAATTAATTAAAGCAGCAGTAATAAAACAATTGAAAAAAATTATTTTGTTGTTTTCGACGTTTGCCGCATGATCTAAGTAAATGCCATTGGATACTGGCGCGGTTTTCACAAATAATTAGCAACCGAGCAAAACCGCTTGCTGTTATTGTGCAGTTTCTAATAGGAAAGCAAAAGTTTAAAATTATAAAACAAAAAAGTAAAAAACAAAAAAAATATAATAAAACAAAAAATAACAATTATAATTAATAAAACACACAAAAGGAAAATTAAAGGAAAAATTAGGAAAATTATAGTTTAAAATACATAGAACACAAAAAAAGTTTTTTTTATAAAACATGCCTTATATATATAAAATGGATATAATTTTGAAAGCTAAATACTGCTTAGTTAAATAAATAATATAAATAATTTTAGAGGCAAAAAGTAAATTTTAAAGTGTTTCGCTTCAAGGATAGACACTTTATAATATTAAATTTTTCGGAAAAGTGTCCCTTCCTAAGAAAGGAAATAAGGAGAAAACAGAAAACAAACAACAAAAAACATAAAATAATAATATAAACTAGTAAAAATTACTAAAACACAAAAATAATAAAAACCATAAAAACCGACAAAAGCATTCCTTAAATGGTCTTTCTTATTATCGAAGCTCTAACACTGTTTATTCCTACAATTATTATACCAATATGTTTAATCAATTATCAAACATAAGTCCTTAGTGATTATTTTAATCTTTACCACTCGTCTTTCCTACTTATCACCAGATGCCCTTTTTGCCGACGTGATAAGATGATAAAATGTTTTTTTAAACTTACTAACGCATTTGCCAGCTTCTGATTTATATCCTGCTCGACAAACGTATCCATTTGGGCCATTTATACAATTTGGATCAGTAATAGGCGAACATTCCGATTCTGAAATTAACTACTGTTGTAAAAAAACTACTTTTAATTTAAATTAATAAAAAAAACGGATTTTGGATTACTTTTACGTGAGTTTTAAATTTCACTTAATTTTACTTTTACTCTGAGTCGACTTTTGAAATTTTATTAACTTTTTCTTTTACTTTCAACTCTGGAGCTCTAAAAATCAGTGTTTTTCTCCGTTTCAAAATTACTTTTATTATACTCTTACTCTTTCTTTTATTTAAAAAATAGGTGTTACTTTCACTTTTATATTTACTTGATTTAAACAAAATTCTGACCGCTTACTTTTAGTTTACTTAAATTAAAAAAATCACAACATACTTTTTTTTACTCTTACGTTAATTAAATTACACTTTTTCAAACAACTTTTACTTAAAATTATCGGAAATTATTACTTTTTACAACACTAAGTAATGTATGTATTTGTAAAATTTTGGAATGAACCTATTAAAAACTGGTTCCAATTGTTATCACAAAAAACGCAAAGAAATGGTCGACTTATTTGAACCTGGTGTAATTTGTATCATGCATACCGATATATGAATGATTTACAATACACGACGTTAATATTATAAGAATCTGTAAAAATATTTATCCACAGTTAGCGTTTAAAAAACTACTACCCATCAAATCAAAGTAGCTAATTACGTTAGTTTTTTTGCTATATGGTTGAATTATATCTGGTTGAGCTCCTTATTTGAAAAAATGAGCGGGCCAAATAAAATTGTGCGGTTATGACTATTTTTTAAAACAAATTAAAACGCATATTTTTTTTGATTTTCGCCTTTTCACTAAATATACACAAATTAATTAACTTTAGCTCTTTAAACTTTGCATTTTTGTTTTTGTTTTTGCAGTTTTGCACATTAATTAATTTGATAAGTAAATGTTATAGGTAAAATCGTCGTAGCTGCGACTATCGCCTTTTGTATACTCCAATAATCGCTCAGAATTTTTTGTCTTCTAAATCGACTAATCAGCGTTATGGTAGCAGAAATCATGTAGGGGCACGCTTCAAACATTATTTGAGGTTGTAAAATTCGAAATGACTTCGCAATTTCGAGAGTACATATGCAATTTTACAGTACACATGCTCTCTTTTGCGCGTGGGGACCACTGGCCGGAAACAAGTTAAAATGATTCATTATACACTGCGCCGTTAAAATAGACGGCAGCAAGTATTCACGGATATGTTAATTATCAACTTGAAACTAAATAATCATACATGCATACATGCATGTATAATCATACATGCATACATGCATGTATGATATATAATGCATACATATACAATAGACTTCTGTACACTCAACCAATTAATATAAAATAATCTTATAGATTAGTTCTGAATAAGCGTCTTTTACTGTACAAGAGAGGGTACAAAAAGATTAAATAAAATTTGAAAAAATCGCAGTTTTCTTAGTTTTTTTAGTTTAAACCTATGCTTAATTAAAATTGATACACGATGATATATATTCACTAGGTTAAAGTGCTTTAATATATCAGTTTGTGATAAATAAGTTTTGGTTTTTTGATAAAACATCACATTAGTTAGGAAGCATCACTAAAATAGTATTTTCGTGAACAATGATTTTGAATTAGCAAAAAGGTAAAATTTGTGCTTTGAAACTAATTTCCAACCTACATGGGGTTTTCTTAATGTTTTAATTGCAAAATTATTAAAAATTTGAAAATTAATTTTAAAATGTCCATTCCAAACTTTTAAATAAAGCATTTTTTGTAACTGAAACATTAAAAATGTGGAAACCAAGCGCGCCAGCAGCGCTGTTCCTACGAATCGGCAAAAAACTAAAAAATCCTCAAAAAATGCTTTTGCTTTTGAAATATTAAGAAATATTTAAGAAATTTTGAAGGGAAGAAGTCGAGGTTTTAAACCAATAAATATTTGAAATATTTAAACCATAAAATGTACTATTCGCTGGCTGTTTTTCAATTTCTTCCCTGCATATAATTGGCGCTAGCTGTATTGTACCCTCTTTCATACACTAAAAAACCCTTATTCAGAACTAGTCAATATTAGCAATGAATTTTTTTTAAGTTTTAATTAAAAACAGGTAAAATGATGGTTTGTTTTTATAAAAAGAGGCGAAAATTTAACCACGCCTACGTTCTCAGCTACGAGAATTTTACCTATAAAATATGGCATGTAATCTTTAATATTAAACTGTTTTTGCTAAAAAATTTTAAATGGTTTTAGTTTTAAATAGTCAATTTAATACCACAAATTGACAAGGTCAGCTAGGTTTTATTTGCCTAAATACAATGCTTACACATTAGAATCTATTTGATTAATACGTTCTATTTGTAAACCTCATTATTTTAACTTATTACTAAAGAGAAAATGAATGTATTTGTGCTTAAAAATCATTTTATCAAAATATTTAAAAATTTTTAAGCAGTTGTACATTGCTTCCTGACAACTCCAGGGGCCTTATTTATAAAAATAGCTCATAATTTTAAGTTAATGAACGCATATTTTTCTGTTGTATTTTTAATCAAAAAGCCTATTATTAAAACTGCGTTCAAAATTTAAAAAAATTACAAATTTGTAAATTCCATAAGTTTCCCAGTTATGTAGATATTTTTTAATAAAAAAATAAAGAACAATTTAAATGCGTTTGTTAATTTACAATTACAAGGATACTTATGAAATAGGCTCCTGGGTGCTGTTTCATAAAAGTTATGGACATTTCATTTCTTTGTAAAAACCCCATTCTTTTTTGTAAATCTCATTTTTTTTTGTAGATTTAAAAATCCTAATGTTAAACATACACTGGGATGATTCGACAAAAATGACCATACTTCGTGTTCGATATAGTACACCTGCACATCTTTTAGCCGCCATTTTTAAAAAAAACGATCGCTTTGACCAATAAAACGTGAACGCGGAAAAATATCTGCTGGCAAAGACCAGAATAATGTCGCTTACAAAGGAAGAATGGACTTTTACAAAGAAATTAAATGTTGGTAACTTTTATGAAACAGCGCCGACGTTCATAATTTTTTGCAGGGTTTTACTGCACCCGGCAATAACTGAGCGTTATTTATTTTTTTAAATTGTTTAACCACTTTACTAATAAATTCTGCGGCATATTCCACGATTTTTTTAGCTTTGTGGATAAGTGCAACACCTGTTTTTAGCATTGATCATAGAAAAAGCAAACTCCTTTAATATACAAAAATGCACGCCAGGCCAAGTTTTTTCGCAATATCTTGGTAAAATAAATTAAAACATCAAAATAGTACAAATGTATATCATTTTACTCACAAAAATAACCAAATTATTTTTATAAAATGATTTTTTTGAATCAGTGCTTATTTTATAAGCTTAATGTTTAAATGTCTAAATGTGCAGAAATCTGTTTCTATTTTTATTACCATTTAAACTAATGCGTTAAAAAAAGTACGTCATTAATTTCTAAAATTTGGCGGTTTTAAAGGTCTGCAGTATAGTGATAAAAGTAGTCCAGGATTTTTTTATCTAGTCTAGTCTTGTCTAGTTAGCTCAAACGTTAACTAGTATAGTATTAGTTAAAGGCCAAAAATTTTGCGTAGTCCTAGTCCTAGTCCTAGCACTAGTTAGTTTTTGATTTGTTAATTAGTCCCGGAGAAATCTTAGCTAGTCCTAAACTAGTCCATCTAGTATTTAACAAAAGTGCTTATTTTTTCTAAACTCCAAAACGGCGTGAGAGGTGGTTTTTTTTAATATAAATCACCAGAAGGTTGCTAAGCGCTCCTTGTACTTTTTACAAAAAAAAACTAAGCATTACGGAGGCCTCCTGCTAGGAAAAGATATTTTACTTCGATTACTGTAAAAAAATTAATTTGTTATGACTGAACATTTTCATTGTAGGTGTTTTTTACAATGAACAGTCCTTTTTGTACAAATTACATCGACTTCCAAAAGAATTTTAAAGAAAACTTAGTTAAACAGTAAACTTCCTTGCTGTTGATAATAGATACCATAATGGTGAGACTTTTGTCCACCATCAGAGTGTTCAATATAGGAGTTTGGTTTTATCATTCTAAAAAAATTTGCCAAGACAAGTGGTAATTGTATGCTTTAAATTAAAAACTCACTCTCTTGAAAAACACCCTTTTGTTTTTAGCTAAGGTGAATTATAATAAAGAACACTGATCACAGAAAAAATTTGAAAATCAAAAAATCTTCTTTTTTACTACAATAAAATTTCAAAACAATAGGTAAATCAAACCTAGCTGACCTCAATAATTTGCTTTGCAGTATTGAATCGGCTATTTACCAATAAATTCATTACAAAATTTTAGTGAAAACAGTTTAATATTAATTGATTGAAGTGAATACCATATTTTAACACTTATTTATCAAATTACGAAAACTTGAAAAAATTCAATTTTTTTAAAGGGCTAAATTTACTAATTGCACAACAGCTTTCCTATAGTCTAATGCAATAACAATGGAAAAATCATAATTACAACAATTTTTAAAAATCGTGAAATTACCACTTTCTAAATTTGAAGGTTATATTTTCATGTATGGGGAGTCATGACGGTTAATTCAATGTACACAAAGGTTTCGAAAAGATTTAAAAATAATTTGCATATGATGTTGGTTAACGAAAGAAAAACACGATCATAGTACACAAAAATAACGTAAACATAAAATAATTTAAAAAAAAAGCTGGTTGTTCATATTTCCTTATTTTTTCTTGTCTCATACAAATTATTTTTTTTTAATTCTTCTCGAGACCTTTGTGTACATTGAATTAGCGACGTGATTCTCTATAAACAATGACTATAAATTTAAAAAAAAATGGAGATTTCGCGCTTGTCAAAGATTGATGTGAGAATGGTTTTTTTATTGTTATTGCATCAGAATATAGGAAAAATTATAACTTTTTGTGTAATTAGTTTGTAGTATACACAAATAATTTTCAAAATGGTACAATTTTTTTATTTAGTTAGCAACTGGCCAAACCAATTACTCTTATTTCCTATTCCAAACATGTTCATGGCATACTTCATACGCGTTTTTTGTCTAAACATACGCTCGGAGAAAAATCGCCTCTTTGGTGTTCTAACGTTAAAGCATGTTTTACCAGGATATACTTCTTTATTTTAAAGACTAGATTAAAGTCGGTACCCAACATTGGAGCAAAAATATAATTTTGTATTTATAAAAAAACACGCTCTTATTTTAAACGAGCTTTATGTAGTCATGCATAGCGGAAGTTCGACTGCTGGTGAGGCTAAAATTTAAAATCGCAAAATTTTATTTTTGTCTTAGAATTTGATTAAAAATATTTGTCTCGCAATAAAAATCTTGAGAAGCCAGGGCACTTATTGTAATTCTTATTTTATCAATTTTCATTAAGATACCTATAAGTGAAAAAAATGCAGAACAGAGTCAAACTTTACGGCTTAAATTTTGACAATTTTTTTGTAAAAACCTTCCCCTGCCCCCAATAACTCACAAAATTTTTTGTTAAACTATCTTTAATGATTCAGAAGATATGCCCTCCGAAAATGCATTTTTTGATAATTCTGTACTTGAAAGAATATATAATGGATAAAAAATTTAAACT
>JASAMX010009182.1:0-11624 GCA_030248175.1 Microlaimidae sp. YZB2_3 | reverse complement strand
TTGCTACGCTTAGAATCATACATCTATTGCTAAAAAAGCGAAAATAAGGTAAAAATAGGTTTAAAATGGCTTAAAATGCATTGAAATAGGCTAAAAACTGCAAAATCGCGACTATGGCGTCATTATAGGTCAAAAATGGCTCTATATTTTAGGGTACTTTTTCATTTTTTAGCGGGGGGGGCGAATCCTCTAATAAAGCATGGGGGGTATTTTCAGACCGTGCACAGGTCTGAAACTGTATAATATTAATAAAGTTATTTTTAAATTAACCTATCGTTAGCAAGATAAGTTCATGTGTTCATCAGAAATTTTTTTTCTAGTTTCAATCGTTTTTGAAGACTTAAGTTTTTTTGTACATTAGATACATAAGAAGCGAAGATTTAACGTACCAAGGGCGCTTCCGCTGGAAGATTTCAAGCTTCCCAGTTCGGATTCGTCATCAACATCTCCTGTCTCGAACTGTACCCGTTCCATCGCCTCCTGAAATAACTTTCGATAAAAATGAATAATGATGTTTGTACATATTCAGTCGAAGTAATGAAACAATGGCAAAGTTTTAAAAATTAAACCCCCTAAAATTGCTCCTAAAACCTTTAATTACTTACTAATAACAAAACTTTAATCCTTCCGAAAGACGACAATTGTAAATACTTTGATTTCGTAAATTTCGAAACGAAACGGTTGCAAAATTTATCTTTATGTATGGAAATATCACACGCCACACTGATATAATTTCCGTAAAAAGCATACGTAGACGATGTTGATCATTTAATTTTTAATTCTAGTCAGCACTCAGCAGTATTATTTGATTTATTTACAGGCTAGAAATTGCTGGCATTGGACCTTTGTTAGTAAAAACATTAATTTTTACAAATTTCAAATTCTAATAAAGTAACAATAAACAAAGGTTCGTAGAAAAATTTCGAAGTTCCCATGGCAATGGGGTTATTTAAATTTAAATACTTGTATAAACAAACAATAATTAGAAATAAGTATATATATATATATATATATATATATATATATATATATATATATATATATATATATATATATATATATATATTAAACGCATTTGAGTAACTGAGTGCGGATTACAAAGCACGACGAAAACCAAAATTATAATTCTTTTAGCAAAACGATATACCATAAAAAACCATACTAACACCAAAAACATATAATATACTGAAAAATCTGCCACTCCTATATAAAAAAGTACGGCAAAGTAGGCCATTATAATGGCATAGTAGTCATTTTAATTCGGCTAGTTAAAATGGAGAGGAAGCTATTATAATAGCCATTTATCGATTAAATTTCACTTCATATATACTCACAAGTGTAATACTGTCCGGGCCGCACGAGTTTTACCGTGTCGGACAGTATTAAACCAACACGGTAAAACTCGTGCGGCCCGGACAGTATTACACTTGTGAGTATGAACTGAAATTTAATCAATAAATGGCTATTATAATGGCTTCTTCTCCATTTTAACTCACCGAATTAAAATGACTACTATGCCATTATAATGGAGAGTGCCATTTAAAAAGAGAGGCTCATTATAATTGCCTACTTTTCCGTACTTTTTTATATAGAAGTTGCACATTTTTCGGTATATTATATATTTTTGCTAACACTATTATAAACTGTGATGTCATAGGCTTTGCTATTATAAAACCCGCCATTTTTTACATTTCAAATCACACTAAAAACTCCATAAAATATGTTTACTCGCGAAAATTTTTTTACATTGATTCTAGGCAATTAATTTTAAATACAACTATGCTTGCACAAAAGACAATTATGATAAAAATGACTAGCAATCGAACTTTTAATAATTTTTCACTTAGTTTAGTTAGGCCATGGGCTTTACTTAAGGCTTATTTAAGTTTTAGCTTTATGCGGTAAACTTAAAAGTTCTTAAGCCAAATGTGAAGCGTTTTTTCATACAAAATTACAGGGATCAAAAATATATTGTATGATTACATTATATCTCCAACGAAACGTATGTGAAGGTCTATATTAAAGTTATATCTTGGAAAAACTAAGAAAACTTATTTAGTAGAAAAATGTGGCTTTGAGAAAAATTATGTCAGCAAATTTTACCAACACAAAAGTTCGAATGGAATGGGTTGGAAATGCCACTGCCACACCTTTAGCATATGTTATAATCTGTTCAGGTACATAATTAATTGACAGTGCCATACCTTGCTTGTTATATTTAACTAACAGTACCAGTGATTTGACATTGAACATTTATAAATAATAATAAAAAACCATGTGATAATGCAGTAATTAAAAGTGTATAAAAAAATTAAAATTTATAATCGACGGTTTTGTCACCGATCTATGCTTACTGAAAATGACATTTTATTTTTAATCATAATATACTTAACCTACCTAGCCATTTTATTAAGAAATACGTAACGTATAATAATAATAACCTCAAGAGCAAATATTCTTTGCACAAATTATAAAAACCTTAGTGAAAAACATGCAATTGGGGAATTATAACAACAACAAAAAAAATTGAAATGCCAAAAATAAGCAGAACGACTTTAAAAAAGTATTCGACAGATATATAAAGTAAAATAATTGCAGTTTTAGGACAAGTTCTTGTCTATTATGCAGTGATTTTGGCATTTCCGATAAACTAAACACAATTTTTTACCAACTCCAATCCAATTACTGGAGCCGAGCTAATCCCATTTATCTCAAAAAACTTTTTAATGCCAAAAAAGAAGAAAAAACAGAGCACAATCGCGATATTATTTTTTTCTTTCCAAATTTTTCAAAGGCATTCCAAAAAAATCAAGAAAAAACTAGGAATCAATACTAAGATTACCAAAAAGATGGAAGAATATTTCAGAGAATAAGCTACGCTATCTTAACCTGCGCCAAATCGTAAAATACAGTAAAGAGAACTTAAAGGAAATTTTATAAATGCCAAAGAATTAGATGGTTTGTCTTTTGGTATGAAAAATGGATAGTGCTTTGGATTTAAAATTTTATAAATGCTAAAAAATAAGATGCTTGGCTTTTGGTCAGAAAAAAGATAGTTCTTTGGGTTTAATGTTTTTTTTCTACAATATAAAAACCACTTAATTTTTTTACTGCTTCAGTTTTTAAACATAAAAGGATATGCACTGCTAATTTCCCCAGATGTTTAGTATTTTCGAGGCTTTTATTTCTCCAAATCTTGAGCAAAATATCCTCTGATGGTAGACTGTATTTTTTAACTGCAGAACCTACAACTACAATGTACTTAAATATCTATGTTTAAGACTTTAACATAAATATTTAAACTTTAAAACTATAGACTTAAACTTACAATATATTTGTTTGTTTGTTTGTACAGAAATCCCAATCAAACATTAAGTATATAAAACACTGAAAATTCTGGGGCTCCCAAAAAGTTTTTGACCTTCTTTGGATATTAAATGGATCATCGAACTATTACAGTTAGAGATAGATTTACACTGAAAAGCATCCCAGATATCGCACATTTGTCAAAGGAGAGGGGGAGGAATGACTAGCTTTTCCTTAGAAATATATACAGACAGTGGTGAAAATCTGGAAAAATTCCCGGCTTTTTGAATTTTTTTTTTTTAGATGGGGCATAAAAGTCCAACCTTCGCTCAGCTATGGTACCACCACCGTCAAACGATACGGGATGGGTTCTTTTCTAGCGTGTAAAGTATGTATGTAGGTTCAATACTGGAATAGATTTCAATAAAAAAACCACTAGAAGAATTCTAGGTTTTTTTTTATGCCAAATCGACGCCACTGGTGCTGGGGGAATTTTCCACTGGCGCCTAAAATTTTGGGCCTAGGCGCCAGCCTGGCGCCTGGATTTTTGGTTAGAAACGTATTTTTGGTAGATTTTTTAGTCAAAAAGACAAAAAAGAAAACAAAATTTTTAAGGTTTTATAAGACCTAAATTTCAAAAAATTTTCTCGCGCTTTGCGTTGCTCAGCGCGTGATTGTTTTGCACTTATTTATAATTTATCCCTTTTTTTTCTTATGGCATTTAGGTAATACTGCTAATTAATTATATTTTTAACTTTGAGAAATGTCATTTAAAGCAAAAATCTTGAAAAAAGCTTATTAATAAAGTTTAGTTTTGATCAAAACCTAATACTAACCTCTTATAAAATCATTATTTGCTGGGTTATTGCAAAAATTTTTAATATTTGTGAAGTAACTAAAGGTATCTTTAAATTCTTAAAAAGCACATGAGTTTTTTTATGATTCTTACAAAATGTTTCTTTCTGTTTCACCAAAAAAAGCTACCAATTAATTTGATATTGATATGAAGTTAATCATTTATTTAATTTAGTTTTAATAATTTATCAGAAATCTGTCGAAAAATTTTAAGTCATTGAATAACGACAATTTTAAAAATTTAATTAAATGCCATAGGTGGGCAGGAAGAGGGGGGTTATACCCCCCAAAAATCCCGATTATAGCCGAGACCCCCCCTAAAATTTCGGGGTATCCCGGACACCCCTCTAAAATTTGAGGGGTCCCACGTCCCCGTATTAAAAACGCTAAAAATGGGGTATTTGAGGTATACGTATACCCCTAAAAAAAATTTGGGATCTCCCCCAAAATTTCGTTGGTCGGGTATACCCCCGAAATCCGGGAGGCTGCCCACCTATGTTAAATGCTATAATTAAATAAAATCAAAATATGAGTACCGTCAGTCAAACCTCAAGAAAAAATCATGTAAACTACCTGTCTAAAAAACCTCAAATTATAAACCATACCAAACAAAAATTGCTTCTAAACATTTTTATACCTATTCAAAACTATACTAGCCACGCCAACCCTAATTTAGTTGATCATTTTCAGAGTGATTGTCAATGTTTTTTGTTAAATTATCATTTTTTGACAAAATTAAATGCATTTAGAGTTGAGCATTGAAATATGCAAAAAAGTTAAGTGTTTTTTTTTAAATTTTAGTGTATAAAACAAAAAATTGACTACATAATCATCCATCAATATACACATACCGAAAAAACCATTATATTAGCCCTGTGTGTTGATATGGAAAAAAATTTCTGTTATTGGCGCCTGGATTTCTCCGCTGGCGCTAAAATTTGGAGGCTAGGCGCCGGCTGGCGCCTAGCGCTTGCGAAAGAACCTAGCACCAGATTTCCAAAATTATGTAGTAAAAACTTTAAAAAAACTAAAAAATTCTGACCTCCCCATCGAAATCGTCCTCGTCGTACCACATAGCGGAGGGGGCGGAGTTCTTGTGGTGGAGTCCACTGCTGCCCGCGGACGAAGTAGAGGGCTGATTGGTTCCCACTCCAGCTTTCGTCATCACGTTATCTGTACTTCCGGCCGGACTCTCTTCTCTCCCTATAACATAACGGCCTTAATTTAAAAGAATACCACGATTTTTATTTTATTTTCAAATCTATGTGTTACGTTAGAAGAAAATTCGTTCACATAATCAAAATATAATGCATTTCTACAGAAATTTCCTTCAAAAATGCAAAGTTTTTTTACCGAAAATCTTTTAATTTTGGTTTTTTTATCTAATATTTTATTGATAACCAAAACATTTACGCGATTGATGTGATGTAAATTTGGTGAAATAATGGACTAGGGACATAGGTGCTTAAGGTAAATGAAGCTACAAGTACAGAAACTACATTATCTTTCGAGGGACAATATTTACTCCGGGCCAAGGTATAGGTTATAATCTGCCCCCCCCCAAATTCTGAGATGGGATGTTTAACCCCCCCCCACTCAGAAGTGGGGGGAACATTGATGGGCAAGGGAGTGGGGTTGGGGGTTATGTCCCCCGAATTTCGTTGGTCGGATATACATATACCGCTTCCAAAAAAAACGAGAAAAGTTAATCCCCTCCCAATTTTGGGAAAAATAAATGTTTTAAGCAATAAAAAGCTCAAAAATGCAATAAAAAGGCCATTTTGACCTAAAATTAGCGATTTTTACCTATTTGCCCTTCAAAACCGAAAAACGATATGGATAAAATGCCCTCCAGAAAACAAACGATATGGGTAAAATAAATGCGTTTCTCGGATTTTAACCCCCTTCCCCTAGTTTGAGGTTTAACCGCCCCCACTCCGGACAGGGACGTAGCCAGAGTTTCATTTGGGGGGGGGGGGGCGGATTTTAGTACAAAAAAAAATTTTGGGGGGGGGGGGGGGGCCCCCCCCCCCCCAATTGTGGGGAGGGGGGGCGCGGAGCCCATCCTTAATTTTTGAAAACGTTAAAAAAGCAGGGATAAACGTAGATAAAGCTGTATAATACACTGTTTTTGGCCTAATAACCTATTATCTAATGTTTTTAGCGGTAAAAACATGTTTTCTTAGTTAAAAATTACATAAGCACACATTGGCAGAGCCTGGATTTCACAAAAAAAGGAATTTAGAGACGTTAGTTTCAGACCCCTTGGCTAAACCCACATTGTAAACCAAAGCACATGAGCAGCATTTCGGCTCCATGTTTTCTAGGGTACCTACCTATATGAAAAAAATCCGAGCCAATGCTATAGGCGGCAGGAAAATTTAGGAGGGGGGAGGTACATAAATCAACCAATATGATTGTTTGTTTTGCTTTCTGTGTAGTACTTATTACTTATAAAAATTATTGTACTAACTTTGAAATAACATTAGCATCAGGCAACATAAATAACGAGATATATATATGTATGTATACTATAGAAAGTGACCGCTGAGCAAAGCGAAGCGGAACAAATTTTTGGTTTTTGGGGTCCATTGGGGTACTAAAATTATTTTAAATTTTGGCGCCGAGCGATTAGCGAGGCGCTAGAAAATTTTGAATTTTTAGCCTCTGAAAACCCCCAAATTTTACTATCTGGCGACTATTTCGGGGGGAAGGGCGGCCGCCCCCCCGCCCAACCACTATCCTTATTTTTCTTCCTGTCCGACCGTTTCGGGGGGGGGGGGGGCGGCCGCCCCCCCCAGCCCCCCCTGGCTACGTCCCTGACTCCGGACCATTTAGCCTATTGATGCCTCTAACTGCCCCTCCTAACACCAAACCAAAAAACCACCATTAAAATGTTGCCAATATCAAACATAAACAATAAACCCCAACAAAGAAGAAAAAATTATTAAACATGCTGCATTGCCATTTTTTCAGCTTTTATTAAATCTTAAATTAAAAAAAACCACAAATATAACAATATTAAAAAGCAGCAACTTGAAAAATTCCTATTTCATGATTTCTTTAAAGCCAAATAAATACGAAAATTTGCTTAGAAAAGCTGATTAAATAAACGTTTCCGAAATAAAATTGTGATACCGTTGTTAATTTTGTCCATTGCATAGAGATAAATTCTCGTGAAGTTAAAATTTTCGCAGTTATCGATCACATTTGAATCCCATTTTTGGTGGCTAAGCTCAATTAAATTAATACCTTAACTTATTAAATAAAGATTATTATTGCAGATACCTATATTTTATTTAGCTGGTTTTTTTATTCACGTAATTCTGTTTAATTTAAAGCTCCTAACTCTTTTTCTTATCCGTTTTTTTAAATATAAAGCTCAAAACGACGTAACAGATCAGTCACGTCGAAATAAACTACAAGTGCGCGCGCACTCACTATGTGTGTGTCGTCCTACGAGGGTTTAGTTAGCCAGCCACTCAGTCAATTGAGGAATAGAGGGAGGGAGGTTTTAAGTTTTATCCACACCCATGCTTGCTATTTTCTTTTTTTTACTCCCTCGCTTCCAAGCGTCTGCGGAAAATTTAATGGAAAGAGATGACGAGCATTATAAGCTACCGATTAAAAAAATGAACTTACAGAATATACATGCATATTAAAGTTGTTGCGAAGAAAAGAATACAAATGAAAGCAGACTACGGCTTTCAGTGTTTTTTTTTAAGAAAAAAGACATCCAAATAAGTAACAAACATGTAAAAAGCTGTTTCCTGACTTTCTAAGCCGCCCCGCCCTCTTCCTATTTATATTACCTTGTCAATATCTTTGTGTCAAGAATTTGTCGATAGTTTTTTTGGACCGAAAAATTCTAATCTGTTCCAAGACCTATATTTATGTAGTTGTCCGTACTAATGTTTTGTTTTTTTTTTGATGGGCTATGTCTATATCGAAAAAAGTTTGGAGGATTTTGACTTAACTAAAAACCTTTTTTTCTTTTAGTATTAGGGTTAGGAACACTCAAAATTTTAACAAAGATGTATGTCCGATGTCCCCAGTAAGTAAACCCTTAATTTAAAGAAAAAAAGGGGGGGCGGTATCTAAATCTACAGTTGTATTTTTTATGTTATATCCGTATTTCCCACCCATTCTTTCTTACATCTGGAGTCAGAATTGAAACGTCAACTCAATAATCGACGTATTTGCATAATTTCAGAATATATATAATTTATATACCATGATTTTTCCAGGAATTTTAAAAAGTTATACTCAATTATAATTAATGTACCATGATTTTCCCAGGAATTTTAAGAAGTTACTGAATTCAGCCTCGCTAGCGGCAGGATCAGGCCGGACCACTTTCGAGCTTTGGAGGGAGAAGGGTCCTGAATTTTTTCTAGGGGTGTCCGCAATTTTGTCTCTGGGGTGGGATTCACGGTTGACCCCTCTGTCCCCCAAAAAACATCTATGGGGAAGGGGTGGCCTTCTGACTATAGGTGGGTAGAAGCGGGGATTGGGGTGGGAATTATACATACGCATACCCCATAGGTGTTTTTGGTCAGGTCGGCTAGGGGGTCCACCCCCGGGTGGAAGGCCAAAACTTTTTTTTGGGGGGGGGGTCCAGGGGGTCCGGACCCCCTTGGCTGTTTAGGGGGGTTGACCCCGGGTGCGAGATTTCAAATTTAGGGGGGGTCAGGGGAAAGGGCGTAGCCAGGGGGGTTATGGGGGTTGTAACCCCCCTTTTGGAGTGGCTGAGGTAAAAATTTGGGGGTCCTAAGAGAACAATTTTAAAAAATTTTCTCGCGTTTTGCTCCGCTCAGAGCTCGACATTTATATACCTGTTTTGTTAACAACTTTTAAGTGATGTTTCTAATGAATTTCAAAGACAATTTTTAAAAATTTTTTCGTGCTATCGCACGATTTTTAATGTTATACCTTTTTAAACCATAATTTTTTCAAGTTTAACTTCAAAAACAATGTAAATAACAGCAAAAAAATCACTTAGCGCGAAGCTCAAAAAAATTTACCCTTTTTTAATGTATTTTTTACGGTATTTTGAAAATTTGGAGTACAACCCCTCTTTCCGAAATCCTGGCTACGCCCCTAGTCAGGGGGGTGCGATTTTTTAACAAAGTTTTTTTAAATCAATAATTTAAGTGTTTTTAGGTTTAATATTAATTTTATATACTAAAACAGCCTATTTGGGCCTAAAACGTGTATTTAAACACTTTTTTTAACTAAAAAAACCCTGTTTTTAACAGTGAATAAAAAAATTATACTTCCAAATTGGTCAGGAGGGGGAGAGGGGGGTCAGCCTCGCTTGGGGGGTCAAGCCGGACCGCTCGATTGCTCTCGAGCTTTGCGGAGAGGAGGGCCTCTGGATTTTTTCTTGGGGTGAGGGTCTGAATCCGAAATTTTGGCTCTAGGGGGGGAGAGGGTGGACCCCTCTGTCCTCCCCAAAAACACTTATGTACATACCCCCCGGCCCCCCCCCCAAAAAAAAAAAATCCCGATTATAGCCGACACCCCTCTAAAATTTGGGGGTACCCAGGAGACCTCCCTAAAATTTGAGGGATCTCAGTACTAAAAACGCTAAAAATGGGGTATTTAAGGCATACATGGGCACGGGGGGGGGGTTGGGGGGGGTTAACCCCCCCAAATTCTGAGAAGTGGGGTTTAACCCCCCCCCCCCACGCGGTAGTGGGGGGGGGGGGGAGAAAAAGGTTAACCCCCCCCCCAATTGGGAAAAATGAAGAAAAAAAAATGTCTTTAAAATGACTTCTAACTGCCTCCAAACTTAAGTTTTGAGGTCAAAATGAATGTTTTAAGCAGTAAAAAGCTCAAAAATGCAATAAAAAGGGCTTTTTGACCTAAAATTAGTGTTTTTAACCTATTTTTCCTTCAAAATCGAAAAACGATATGGGTAAAATGCACTCCAGAAAAAAAACGATATGGGTATTTTGCGTTTCTCGGATTTTAACCCCCCCTAATTTGGGGTTTAACCCCCCCACTCCGGACCAACTTGCCCATGTATGATTTAAGGTATACACCCCCAAAAAATTTTTCGGACACGGGAAACCCCCAAATTTCGGGGGTCGGGTATACCCCCCTTCAAAATCCGGTAGGCTGCCCACCTATGGGGCTGACTGACTAAGGGTTTTAGGGGGGAGAAAAGGTCAAGTCCTCGGGGGGGGGGGAGAGGGGAAGGGTACACAGTACCCCTTGATGATCTATGTATATACTCAATTGTAAAATTCTACGGCTTTCAAATATAAATTAGGGATAATTAGGTACCATACGCACACCCTTGGTGATTATGGGCAAATCACCAGTGCATAATCAATCACCAGTATAGGTGGGCAGCCTCTCGGATTTTGGGGGGGTATAGGGGGGGGGTCAAATTTTAGGGGGTGTCTCTGGCAAGACCAAAATTTTGAGGGGGGGGGGGTGTACCCAATATTTCCGCGCTGCCTTAAAATGGGCTTAAAACGCTTAAAAAACGTAAAACAAGCTTATAAATGCTTTAAAACTGTGTAAAATTAAAATAAGACCTTATTGCAACTTATAAATTTTATTTTTTAATTATTTTAATAATAATGTGTTTATATATTCTTTGAATTAGATTAGAAATCATTTTTTTTTATAATTACGTAATAATAGAATAGTAATTATATTGTCTTGATTATAAAGTCAAGTATCACAAACTTTTTAATCCATAATCTTATATTTAATTAAAGGTTATATAAATAGATGGGCGCAGTCAGGGGGGTCTAGACCTCCCTTTTGGGTCGGCAAAGGGAAAAATTTGGAGTTCGACCTCCCTTTTAGGTTGCCAAGGATAAAAATTTGGGGGTCTAGAACAGTGGCGTGGCCAGAATTTCTTTTGGGGGCGGTGTGGGGGGGTAAATACTAACCCTAAAGGGGGTCTGGGGGGCGGCAGCCCCCCAGTAGTGGGGGGCTTGGGGGGCGAGAGCCCCCCAGCGGGGTCAAGGGGCAGAGCCCCTTGTCAGGGGGGTCCGGAGGGCAGAATGCCCCCCGAGCGAGAAAATTTTTAATTTAAGGCGCTAAAATACACTAGAAATTTTAATTCCAGATGATGTTTATTACAAAATTTACGGTTTTTTTTATCCCTTTACATTTAAAACAGGTGTTTAAAACTTTAATAAAAGGTAAAAGATTAATAATTTTTAATTAATGTTTTTTGAATAATAAGAGAAAAAATGAAGTATATGACATACATAAACAAGGTAAGAAACACTCCGGGCGAAGCGCGAAAAATTTTTTTAGCCCTTTTATAACACTTAAAAATTTTCTCTGGGAGGCGAATTTGGGGGGGTGTCCCCGGGTACCCCAAATTTAAGAGGGGGTGTCAGCAAAATCCGAAATTTTGGGGGGGTATAACCCCCCAACCCCCCTGCCCACCTATGATCACCAGTGAGTAAACGGAGAGGGGTTGGTTACGTAAA